>CAHIKZ030003337.1:1672500-1735000 GCA_903632075.3 Acanthosepion pharaonis | reverse complement strand
TTTGTTGGAGAAAATGAACTTTTGTCTGTAGTTTTCATTTGTTTTTTTATTTTTTTTTCTTTTTCAATTGAATCTTTTTAACATTCCTTGTGTTGGTCAAACAGTCTCTTTTAAGTTGTTATTTGAGATAAGAACTGATAGATACATTTTATCCTGAATTCTCTGGTCAGTTTGACAGTTTTATTGGACTTGGTGAGGGATGTGTCTCTGTTTAGTGTTTGTGTGTGTTTATTTGGTTCTTAGGGAGAAAGAAGTATGATATGTGTAAGCGTGTGTATTGCTGTAGGTGTGTGTTATCATTTGCCATTAGGGAGTGAGGAGTATGGTGTGTGTACGTATGAATAATCGTGTGGGTGAGTGTATAAGTGTGAAGGCCTTCATTCCTCCGTAAGCATGTCTGTCTTGTGTGGGTGATAAATGTGGGTAAGTTTTTATTTGTTGATTGTTACTATTATATATTGTTAAATTTATGATTTAGCCCTGCTGGTATTGTGTTTTTAGACGTTGTATCCACTTATTTTCATGGGACTCTAAAATCTTTCTAATGTTATCTGCTCCTGAACTTTTATTCTTTCAATTAT
Source organism: Acanthosepion pharaonis (assembly GCA_903632075.3). Classification (NCBI taxonomy): domain Eukaryota; kingdom Metazoa; phylum Mollusca; class Cephalopoda; order Sepiida; family Sepiidae; genus Acanthosepion; species Acanthosepion pharaonis. Next base: position 1,734,419 of record CAHIKZ030003337.1, on the reverse strand, counting down.
AGTGAATCTGGCATGGGTTTTAGAAATCGTGTTTTTCTAGGCGGAAATGTTGTTCTACAGGTAATAAAAACATTCATAAAAGTCAATTTAATTCGCTTACGATAATTGTTAATTCTGTAGTTAGAGGGCCATTCAGATTTTCCTACATATTGTTTCTGGCATAGTGTGCATTCTAGGAGGTAAATTATGTTTTGACTTCCTACAGTTAGAATCGTGGTAGATTTTGAAAGTAGATTTAGTGATTGAGCTAGTGAATGAATTCGTGTTTTTAATATGGTTGCAACATAAACTTCTTTTTTTTGTTACATGGTTGGGAAAATCCTGTTGTTTTTGTTCTCAGTTCCTTTACGGATTACCTTGTCCCCTGAAATGTGGTTACTACCTATGATTTCTTTTAGGTTCTTAGGTCTACGATATGCAAGAAAGGCCGGGTTCCTTAAGCAGTTTTTTTAGGTCTGGTTTGAGATGTAGTATTTCCCAGCGACGTTTGATTATTTGGGATAGTGGAGGCAGAGTGGGGATTGAAAAAAGTTACTAGAGGAATGCAGCTAGATTTATTTTTAATCTTGTATATTAGGGTGCCTTCTCTAGGTGTGGAAATTGCTTTATTTATTTGTTCCCTGATTAGGTGTTGTTTATAGCCACGTGTTGTGAATTGATGCTCCAGATTTTCAATGTGTTTATTTAATTCTTCATTGTTGGAACGTATCCTTCTGAGTCGAAGTGCTTGTGAATAGGGAAGGTTCTCTTTGAGGTGTTTAGGGTGGGAAGACTTAAAGTGTAGATAGTTGTGGTGTCGGTGATTTTAGTGTGTAGTGTCGTTTGTAGTTTCCTGTTTTCATCTATGTAAATGTGGGTGTCTAAAAAATGTTACTGATGTTGTGGATTTTTCATAGTCAAACTTAATTGAGTCGTGCACTGTGTTTAGGGTCATAAGGAATTGGGTAAGTTTGTCATCACTACCCGTGTATACAAAGAATATATCATCGATATATCTTGCATAGAATACGCAGTCGCTACCAATGATTGGATAGATATGGGTCTCCTCAAATTTTCCCATGAATATTGTAGCATATGATGGAGCTGCAATGGTGCCCATGGCACAACCTCTTATTTGAAGGTAGTGTGCTGCATTGAAGTTGAAAGTATTCAATGTAAGGACATGCTCCATGAGTTTTATGATGACTTCTGTGGGGGGTCCTGTTTTCTTTTTTTAGTAAGTGGTTCCTTAAGGGCGGCCAGCCCTTCGATGTTTTTAATGTTTGAATATAGTGACCTAACGTCAATAGTCACTAGAATAGCTTTCTCTGGTACTGTTTGTATGTGATTAATTTTGTTCAGTAGATCTGTTGTGTTCTTATGTAGGATTTTTACTTCCTTAGCTAGCGGGTTGTATGTAATGGTCTATGTATTTGGAAATTTTTGTCGTGTGCAGTTGAACGATGAAAAGAACCGGCCTTCCTGGATTGTTGCTTTTGTGTATTTTTAGGAAGGAGATAGAAGCGGGCAGGTGTAATGTTTGTGGGTGTAAGTGTTGTGCATGTTTCCTTGTCGATTAGATTGTTGCGAAGCATTATGTTTAGTGAGCTAGTTAATTCTTTTTGGTATTCTGGAAGGGGATCTGTAGGTATGCTTTTGTAAGTTTCTTTTGTCGGCTAGCTGTTTGTTGGCCTCTTTAATGTATTTTTCGATTCCCCAGATCACTGTCGCACCCCCTTTGTCAGCCTGTGTTATGATTACGTCATCTCTATGTGTCAGTGTATCGAGGGCTATACGTTCTCCTTCAGTCATATTGTCACGTGGCAGCTTACGTGCTATTGTTTTTTTATGTCATTTGTTACGGCTAGTTCGAATGTCTGTATAGTAATGTCTGTGTTTTGTGGGGTGTAGGTAGTATCCTTCTCTTTTAATGTCTCAAGTATAGAAGGTGTATGATCATTTTCCCCATAGTGGGCTTTTAACCGTATTCTTCTGAAGAAGGATTTCAGGTCCTTAGCCAAGGTGTCTTTATCAAACCTTGGGGGACTAGGGCAAAAGCTTAGTCCTTTATTTAATACCCTGAATGTATTAAGTGAAAAATTTATTGTTATTCAAATTTATAACTCGCCCGTATATATATATATATATATATATATATATATATATATATATATATATATATTTATAGCATTTGTTGGAAGACTTCAGTCTGCTCCTCAAATCAATTCCAGATAACGGGTTTGACAAGAAAGTGCAACACTCGGCTCTTATTGACTTTTAGTGTGTATATATATATATATATATATATATATATATATATATATATGTGTGTGTGTGTATATGTGCCTATATATATATATATATATATATATATATATATTTTGTCTGTGTGTCTGTCTGTGTGTCTATAATATATATATATATATATATATATATATATATATATATATATATATATATATATATATATATATATATATATATATATATATATACATGTTAGCTATAGCATTTGTTGTAAGACTTCAGTCTGCTACTCAAATCAAATCCAGATAACGGGTTTGACAACAAAGTGCATCACTCGGCTGTTATTGAAGTACATGATGTCCTTGAATAGGGGCAAATAGTCACGAAGTATTGAAACGTAACGGTTACAACCGGCAAATAGATTTATAGAAACGCCACGAGCTGCATGTAATATTATTGATGACTAGCGTACACGACACGTAACAGAAACACCTAGAATTGTAACTCATTTTAACCCTCCATATGTTGAATATCCTCCATGATGCATACGATTTTACGAGCCCAGATGAAGTGCTATTAACAGGATCACAATTACTAAATTAATAGTAAGCTATATATATATATATATATATATATATATATATGAGAAATTTTTTGGAGGATGTGAGATAATCGCAATTACGTAATTAATCGAGTCTCGAGCATTGGACGGCCGTTTCGTCCTATAATTGGTTTGGTACTCCGTAGAGCACCTGTTCCTCTTTGGTTTTCAAAGGTTTTATACCTGGTAGTGAATAACCTAATGGTAGTAAATGGAATATTCAGTTTCACTGATATTTTCCTGTAACTTTTACTTTGTTTCCAGAGCTTTTACAATCAGTTCTTTTTGCCAATTTTTCAGTTCTTAACCTCTTGACGAGACGATAATCTTCTTCGACGAATATCAATTAAAGAATGTTCTGTTTGTATATTTTAGGCAAAAAATAAATGCTGATAGCATTATTGGAAAAATCTAGAATATTCCACTTGAATAATCCAGAGTATTAAAGCAATTTAAAGTTTTAAAATCTGAAATTTGCATTGTACGAATAATTTTTTCACCCATTAAAATGGATAAATGGGATTTATTTCTATTAAATCATTTTTTCTGTTTTCTATGCAAGTTTAGTTATTATGTATCTGTGTACAGTTAATAATATAAAAAGTATGTTTATTCATTAGTTGAAAATACAATAAATTAAAACTTTGTATGTGTACGAATATTTGTTTCCTCCCACCATATATATATGTGTGTGTGTTTACGTGTGTCTATTTACGTGTGTGTGTGTTTACATGTGTATATGCATGAATTAGTATTTATGTATTCAAATGTATCTCGATAGTTATATTATGCAAAGATAAACGCCAATTCTTTAAACGTAAACTAAAAAAAAAATTAATGACCGAATTATACTACAGCAAAATAGAGCAGATATATTTCTAAAGATGGTAACTCAATTCCAAGAGTTAAATTATTTGACAATTTTGTACAAATAATATCTTTATCGCTTCACTTTGAAATTCTTTCTAAATAGCCACAGACGTAATTGTCCTTTAATTTTGCATCCGTTTTATATCAGATGGCGATTCCAATCCCGAGACAAAATCAATAAATTGAAGAAAACATAATAAATCTATCAACCAAATATTTCATTATTTCAAGGCATAAAGACGATTACCCCGACAAAGATATTTTTATTCCCCAACGTAAAGCATGACACTAAACTAAACAACAGAATAGTATGTGAAATGATAAGCGCTTTAGCTTTTGAAGTAAATGTTAATATTTGCGTCATGAGTTCTCGCACACATTCCTGATTTCCTTTTTATGATTTGCTTGCATCTGCGGTGAGCGAATAGACAGCAAGCTTCTCTTCGACGTTAGAAGCTGAATTTCAATATCTAATATAAGTAAGCTGATATTTGTTAATGCCTATAGGATCGTTAAACATCATCTATCTATCTATCAATTGGTTCAAGTCTGTTATATTGTCGATCAAAATTAGTACAACGCAATGTTCCTATTAAAATTATTTCAAATATATTCTATCTATCTATCTATCTATCTATCTATCTATCTATCTATCTATCTATCTTGCTTCAAATATATTATTGTGTGTATCACAATTAGTTCGACACAATGGGCATATTCATGTGTATTATTGTCTGGCCACAATTAGTTCAAATCTCTCTATCGATCTGTCTAGCTAGCTAGCTAGCTGTCTATCTATCTATCTATCTATCTATATGTTAACTTTTTGGTATCAATCTATCCATCTATCTTTCTGTCTATCGCAATTAATTCAAATCTATCTATCTATTGGTTCAAGACTATTATATTAATCTATGACAATTATTTTATATCATTGTTCCTATTAGAATTAGTTTAAGCCTATTATTATGTCTCTCTCAATTAGTTCAAATCTTTCTAGCTCTCTATTGCTTTAAGTCTATTATAGTGTCCATCATAATTAGTTTAAATCCATCCATCTATCTATCTATCTATCTATCTATCTATCTATCTATCTATCTATCTATCTATCCACGTAATTAAAAATTCTCAATATAATCTCATAAATAATCTATCTTCTGTGCTTTTTCATACAATACACCAATCATAAAATCAAGACTAAGATAAAATAAAAGTAACCCGATGCATTAAACAAATATATGTTGGTCAAATCGAAATCCTTTAGTTTTTATGCTGATCTTTGTTTGGATTTGTCACAGCAGATTGCCATACTTGTAGAAAAATGCAAAAGACAAGAACATTGGCAATTTTACTTAACATAGTTTAAATTTGTAATGTTGTTATTCAGTTTAAACAAAAATTATAGATTGATACAATTTCCATTAGGCTATTCAGCAATGATGTTTTCGTATACACTGATGTGCCAAAAGATATGATATAGATGCCCCGTATCAAGGAGACACCCCATAGCTCAGCGAGTACAGTAATTCAACGTGGCATCGATGCCGCAATTGGTTGAAATGTCCTTGTACCATACCGTTTCGATATCTCTCCGTAGCTTCGTGATATTTGTAGCTGCGTGGTATTCTATACGAATAGACCTCGCCGCCAAGTCGCCTAAATCCTCAGCGACTTTAGCACCCGAAATGTGGTTCTACTGGAACTGGCTGAGAATACCCCGAATACGAAATGTAAACAACGAAGTTATGTTTTAATGAACTTGGAAAGGAAAAGCATAGTTACACATAGAATCAGAAATAGACAGTTGACAATTCTTGGAAACGTCACGAAAAATGAAGGCTTAGAAAACATATTGTAGACGAATGGGACAGATTGATTGTCAACAATTCTTCAACATTTCTCGTCTTATACACTGAAATGTCTTGTACCTTATATTCCAAACAATGCGGCATAATACAGGAAATTCTTAATAATAACATTTTAAGAGTAGACTCGCTAGCAGAGATGCTGTTATGCATAAGTAACCATGTGCACGGTGAATTAAAAGAAATGTTCCTTACTAAATTACTTTTAAACCTTAATGGAAAATCTTAAAATGCCAGTAGCTATTTGTACTACTTTGAAAACAGAACTGGTAGTTTGTCTCAGGAATGCCAATCACGCGGTTAAGAATACAATCAGAAGCTTGGGGCGTGTAGAAATGGTTTGTAGTCAGATGTCGCCGTTTAGAATTATGATTTGGGTTGAGCAGATTCTAAGTATTGTATAAAATCTGCAAATATCGGTTCTTGTCTGTGAAGATAACAATAAAGAAAGTTAGAGTGACTGCTTCGTTGGTTGAATAAGTGTAGAGTTGTTTCAAGCTGGAGTAAAACGGATTTTTTTTCGAGCATACAAAATGAGTATCACTGTTTCGTAAGTATAAGAATTTACTAACGTTGATGTGTTGATCTTTAAGAGAAACAAGGAAATGTTTTAGAGAAAAGACTCTCTCACATTTTTCGGAAGGCTTATTTAATATTAAACATATTTATTAATATTATTAAAAAAATATAAATTTTCTGAATAAGATAATAAGGTTTGGGCATCGTGTTATAAACTTCATTACCTCAAGGACAGTCATGAAGAATCCAGTAAGGCGTCGAGTTAATCTACAATGCCAAGGGATAATTCGCTTTTGGTTCTTCAAATAACTAATTAAATGTTGTGGTACGATCCACCTAATTTACATAGTGGAGTACCGACCATATAAATATGGGTTGGTACCGGGAAGACGAGGGGAGAAGTAAGAAGAGATCCAATCGAGAGAATCTGCCCGACTGCGATTAAGTCAACCCATTCTGCAGGAACAGTCTTCCCAAGAATATACCAAAACTAACTGTAAATATTGTGTACCTTTTCCTTGTTTCAATACATTTTGTTTACGTACATTTTGTGTTGTATTATTATTATTCCATGCTTATCCAAGCTTCAACATTAAAAAAGGAAACATTTTGAAAGAAGAAGTAAGATAAAGATAATCTGTCCAGACAATGCTAATGCTGCTGATAATATTTGCTGTCGCCTTATATGGGATACATTCTTTCATTCATTGGCCTATTAGCCAGTGTCAGTTTTTCTTTAATTCTTGGCGATCAGGCTGCGATAAAAGTATAAAATCTGTTCTCCTTATCTTTAGTGGTAATCGTCATGTAACCGTTTCCTCATAAGTAACAAATTCATTTAACAAGTAGCCAGTGCTACCATAGTTTGAAATATATAAAATATCTATATTTACGTTATTTACAGTATTTAACTATTGTCCTCATATTTATTGCCATATTCACAACATTTCGGCTGTTGAACTTTACTGCTTTCTAAAGGTAATATTTGTTGAAATTTCGAACTGTGCCCTTTAAGTTATTGAACTTGAGAAATCTATCTTTCTTAAAAATTGTTTTAATAGAAAGCCTGAATAAGGAAAATAAGTTTCTCAAGTCCAGTAACTGTTATAACTCTTGCCACTATTGAGGGTAATGGTCTTCTTTCCTGACTTTTTAAAGTAGTGTGTTATGTCCACACTTTATTTACATTAATATTTTCTTTTCAAGTGACATGTTGAAATTCCTCAAGTGATCTGGTTTCTGATATGATTTACAACGCTTTGTTTGTAATTTTGTAGCGCCTCGCTAAACTCTGCAGGCTTCATCACACGAAGCTATCTTTAGTCACTGATATTTCGTATTCCATTGCTAAGAAGGAAGTTCTATTCAGACACCTTCTTTTCAAAAGACATGACTATATGGAACAGACTCCATAAAACATTCTTCACCGAACACTACAACCTTAATCTTTTCAAGTCTAGGGTCAACCTTTACCTATCTTATGCATAGTCATAATCGGCACTTAATACGTACATACATTGATTTAGTAACCCTCTACCATGAGTGGCTCTTGCGTTTTGTATCATGTGAAAATTTAGTAAAAATAAATGTAGTACTATCTATTTCTAATTACTGACGTATTTAGAACTGTCTCTGCTACTGAATAAATTAGGATCATAGATGAGAAATGGAAAATAAGTAAACGTTTACTGTGTATAGGAGAAAAGAATTTTTTTCTAACAGAAGTTTGGTGAAAATGAATACAAGAATAAATCTAGCTAGGAATTGTGCAAGCTGTTTTGATTCGACCGTACAAACAATTGGTAGAACCATAAACCGGAAAATGTAGACGAAAGACAATTTATGATGGAAATTGATTGACATATTCTGAGATATTCACATTGCAGCCTCATGTTTCATTTCTTATATATTTCTCTCTCCCTCACTTTCTTTCCCTTTACACACGCACATTAGCACAGAAATGTCGGATTTGATTCTGAAAAGATCTTTTCATCTCATCATAAAAAGTATTTTTCAGTTTCATTTATTGTTATCTTCAGTTCCCAAGATTCCATATTATATCATATTTTCGCTACGGCTCATACTTTTCTCAAAGGGATTTTGAAGATCAAGCATATATAAAACGGTTCGCATGCTTATAAAATGCATACAAATAATAGCGTTTCTATTCGATTTTGTGGCAAGAATTAAAGTATATTCTTATATTGACCACCTTCCTAAATTTTTATGCATTTCTCCCATACCTGTGCTGGAGCTTTTTAAATCATATTTTTCAGCCTTGACAGTATTCAAAATAATGTTTATTAATTGTTTACAATATTTATAAATGTTTGCAAGTGTTTATAATTGTATAATTGTTTATGCATTTCTGCCATGTCTGGGCTGGAGCTTTTTAAACCTTACTTTTCATCCTTAATAGCATTTAAGATCTTTTAGGGGATGACATGTTTTTCAACCTACAGCGTTTTCCCCAAAGACCAAAGTTTGAAAACCTATCTCAATCGCTATTTTTATGGCAAACTTCAGGTGCACACCATTCTTCAGTTCTATCAGTTCAGAAATTTACAGCTTGGACCCACCATACTACGTCGACGGAGTCAAATAACATATATATCCTTCGTACTTCAAATGCAATGAGGAAATTCCGCTCAGACAGTTTTTTCTTCAAGAATCACCAGTTTGTATGGTAAACACACACCCATTTATTCAAAGTAAATTCTACCCATATATCGTCACTAAAACCTATGGCAGTTCTTAAATATCCTTTCAGTTGACCATTATACTAAGCGAAATAATTTAAGTTTCTTTATGTAAAAGACAAGACTGGTGATATTCTTTAACAATTTTGTATTCATATCCAAGTTGGTTCGGTTCATTGGACAAAAAGAACTCCCGTGAATATATCACAATCTATGTTAGGATTCCTGGATGATATAATACCATTTCATTGTGAGAGAAAAAAGACCTGATTTACACAACGAGACCCTAAAATTGATAAATATGGGGGTGACCTTAAAAATTCGAGTGATTTCGTTCTCCAAGAATCGGCAACTTGGTCAAATGCTCTTTGCAGAGTAACCATGCAATGTTTAAATTTTTCAGTTTTTTTTTTATTACAAGTTACTCGAATTAGGCATTTCATTAGCTTTTGATACTTTCTTCGTGAAATTCTTGTCGACACTTTCTTGCTATAGAGCAAATTGTTATCCTTCTGTCGATATATATTCATTCTAACGCTACTCATATTAGGAATATATAAATATGTTACAAAAGTTTTTTTTATATGTTTATAGTTCTTAAGATCAGCTTATATGTTTCAAGTAGGGGGCTTCTTATTCTTTTTGAAAGTCAGTCTCGTATTTTCTCGTGTAAGGTCAGTATTTCATTAAACAGACTCATTAATCTCTAATGGGCACATGTAAAAGATGAAAAGAAAAAAATGGGTGACTCATGAACAATTACAGATTTCTATTTGTCTGTAGATTTCATTGTATTTTTGTTTGAATTTCTGGGCTGAAAATATATATATATATATATATATATATATATATATATATATATATATATATATATATATATACTTAGTACCAAAATCGTGAAATAACAATGCATTGTAATTTATATATGGAAACGAAGACCAGATTTTGCCAGAGTTGATAGGAATTATTTATACTATTTGTATTCTAACTATTGGCCCCATATTTTTTGTTGTTATCTATCGGAAACATATATATGAAAGTTGACGCCTGTAATCACGAACGTTTACGAGACCACAATAATGGGAACCAAATATATTAGGGTGATTTTGGTATTGTATCCTTGTGACATTTCTCTTGTTCGGAAAAAAGCGGACACTTTCAATTTGTTTTTCCGATAATGGGTTTTTGGGGCTATGAGGATTTTTCCAGTAATTTAACACCAAATTTATAATACTGTGAGCTTTGTAGTTTCGGAACAGAAAACGATAACTCAGATATTTTCAACTTAACTCTTAAAATTTTTATAATAGTTTCAAACGACCACTAGGGAATCTTAACAATGGGTTATAAATGTAATTTAACACATTAAAATTTCTGCAAACACTGTCGCAGATATATAAAAGAATTTTTAGGCTAGCGAAATATCCTCATTATTCTTGAAAATCACATCGCTTTGTTTTCTGTTATAGCTGAGTTGTCCTGACGACGTTCGCCCTCTCCCTGTTGCAACATATCATTGAGTTGAGGGAGGAAGGGATTATGACGTCGCTCACTCGCTCTGCCTAAAGACACGCTTCAAAAGACTTCTGCCAAAAACTGTTCGAAAAGCGCGAATTCGCCCTTTTAAGCATCTCAGGGCTGGCTAAGCATATATAGGCAAAGGAAACAAATAGGTTACCTTTCCTTTCTTTATCCATCCGCAAGATTTTAAAAGAAACGATGATTAAACGTCTGCCAAAGAAGTCAGTGAAGTAACAGTCAATACTTTTGCGGAAATGTTGACACGTGTAAGCATTATTTTTTTAATTTCAAAATAAAATACAGCATATCAACAAAATAAATGTACATGCGTAAATATGATAACATGTTTATTTTTATTATTTTAATTTCTAACATATCACTAAATTTCGACTGATGTGCTCTCCGGCCGTCATCAGGTCGATATACATATGAGAATGCCCGGAGTGCCCAACAGTTGAAACGTAGTGATAACAGCAACAAAAATGAGGACAATAGTCTGAATATAAATAGTGTGAATAATTTCTGGTTATGTTTTAATGCGGGAAAGTAATATTTTCTCAATGTTTTTTGCAATTTTTTATTAACGTAATGTATAATACGCCTTCATCCATAATATGAACACCTGAAATTGTGCAGAAAGTGTGGAAAAATGTTTCTATTCATGCATAATTTGCAGCCCTTGTTTACTAATCAAACCCTATAAATTCTACCACTCCAAATTCATTATGGCCAGTGTTTCCTACTCTTAGTTTATAAAATGGTTTAAAACAGAATAATATTATTCCAATTTAGTTTTATGAAAATTATTATTTTATTTTGCGGCAATTTTTTAAAGATATTTTGTAGCTGTGCATATTATTCACCCTTGATTTTGCTTATAATATATTAGGAAAAAATGCGTATTATACATGGGGAATTACGGTATATCCTTCAACTTTCTCAGTTTGTTGTAAATTTTCATACTAAATCTTTTCATCACTCCAGATTTTATCTCTAAAATTTTTCATTTCAACTTCGGCCAGCTTCTTGCTGAATTATTAATTCTGGGGAGAATCCTTTTGCATTTTTCTGAAAATGTTTTATTTTGCTGCATGTATTTACTTTTTTTTTCATCGCTTTCTATTCTTTAAGGTTTGAAAAGTTTTTTCTTCTTTAATATTCTCTTAATAGGTGGTAGATATCTTTATAGAATATTGTTTTTAATTCGTCATTTTTCTTTATTTTTATAGCTTTTCTGGTGTTAATATTTTCACCCCTTCCAAGGTAATCCAGCATTGATATTTCTTCGCTTATAAAATCAATTTCTTTTTCAATTTCTATTTTCCATTCTGGCTTTTTATGCGCGTATGACTTTCTTTGATTTTTACTTGTAATACATTTTGGTTCTATCCATTTGCAGACGCATATATAAATTCATTATGTTCACTAAGTTCAAATGTCATTTCATTAATAATATACTTTAGGGAATATTTTTTCTGTTCGTACATTTTCTTGTTGTTTTCACTGTTCATAAGTATCTTTAACGATTCCTTATATTCCATTTTTTATTCAGTTTTTACCTTTGCAAGTTCATTCAAGATTTCAGTATTATTTTTTTTCTGTTATAATGCTTTTTCTCGAAACCATTTTGTCATTGTTACTTCTTCCATTGCTGCCGATATCTGCGCATTGTAATGTTAATCCAATCTACTCTTCAAATCTTTAATGCCTTTTATCTTTTGATTGTATCTGAAGTGGCATTTGTAACTCTGCATTTCCTACAAGCCTTTTACTTCCGGTTACTAGTATTTTTTTGGTTATCTGCCATTGTGCTGAGACCTTTTGAAACTTCCTTTGAATTTAATTTATTTCTGCATCTCATAATCTTTTATGTTGCATCATGCTCCTTATTATATTTTCAAGCTTATTTTCGGCAAAGTTTATTCACTTGCTTGAAATTATTTCTTTACATATTCTGAAATCATTAGCTGCATGGTTCGTGCCTGACGATCTATTAAACAGGGACCTCCACTAAAGTACAGAGATGAGATGGTCTGTGGTTTCCTGATATTTGTCCCAGAACCTGGATTTTTGATCTATACTATTATATATTATATTTGCCTGAAAGTTCCTAGTTAAAAGACTCTGGTTTTGAGCAGCAAGGACAAGACCTTCCGTTTCAACATTTAATCCAGATGATTGTAATCATCGATGTGTGTTAACTTTATCAATATCGGCTTTATTTACGGATTATTATTGTTATTTTATTTCCTTTGATTTTTGAGTATGTGTACGCATTTGTTTCCGGGTCCCGCCCAGGGACCTAAGGTCAGAAATGGCATCATGCCATTTTCCACGGAGAAAAACAAAACAAAACAAAACAACAAAAACATATTTTACATAGATAAAGCCCTTCGTAAGGTGTGGGCTGGACTCGTGAGAACAATTTCTTGTATTTTTTAAGTCATGGACTTCCAGGAATCCCTTCAATTATTCCACTAGAATCTTTTCCAACCAATCCGAGGGCTCCAACTACAAAGGATATTGTTTTTTGTTCCCATTATTATTATTGTTTTTATTGTTGTTGTTGTTCATTTTTCACGTTCAGGTGCTTGGAACGTTTCGTGTGAGATTAATTAGCAGAAATTCAACACCAAAGGACAATATTCTAGTCGATTTTAATGATACACTTCTGGGGATTGTTCTTTCACAGGATTTTCTTTCTTCCGATTGTTTAGCAAGGCTGTGTGGGACTACCATGATTCCTCAAATAATAATCGTTACGTAAATCATTTTCTTGTTTCAGAAATTGAGCTTTATAGCAAATTTCAGATATGTTTCCAGTTTTTCATTATGTCGCTCTTTTAATGTCTACTCGAACAGTAACATCTATAATTTGATAGACATAAGATTACGAAATCTGGTTTCCGGGGTTGAAGAAGGCATCCCACTTTTTTAATTCTCATTTCATATTCCACATTTTTTTCCTTTTCTGGCCGAGGGGTCCGTATTTTCCAATTGTTCACTTTCTTTTAATTTCACTCTTATAGTTCTCCATCGATGTGCTTGTATTTTGTCATTTTGAATTCTACCGAAAAAGATGTGTCTAAAATCTCAGATCCTCTTTTCCATGTTCGCAACATAAAAATCCGATTTTCTTGCAAGAATGGTTTATATATTATGAATATTCTCTTCTTTATAATCTTTTAATATTCGGCGTTTTGAGCAGTATCCTCGCTAGCTTTATCTGTGAAATATTCTGAATGATCACAAAACATTCCAAAAAATCTAATTCTCCAAACCTGCTTGTAAAATCCATTGGAATTGCACATCTTTAGTTTTTTTGTTCCATTTTCACATCCTTTAATTTAACCTATAATTACATGAAACTCTGAATGGTTCCATACACGTTGATATTTAATAAAAGAGTCCAATTTATAACTAATGCCATATTCTCATTTGTCCATTATTAAAGAACTAGTCGGATACGTGTGACATCCAAGTTCGTGACCATGATTATCTCTTTTTTTTTCACCTTTTGTAGGTTTCTTCCTATTTTCACTTCTTAACTTTGCCAATCGTCGTTCACCGTCCACCTTTATATGTAATTGCTAGACAAATATCAATTTATATGTAATTGCTAGACAAATATCAATTAATCTTCTCTGGAAAATCGAGTAAGAAATGCACAAATAATTACACAGTATCTTCACTTTTGCTCTATTTTTCCGTAAAGAATTTTCTTTTATCGCAGTTTTGACGCCTTTCCAGAGCTACCTGCTTTTTCCGTCATCCAATCTTGAAATAACAATGCATTGTAATTTATATATGAAAACGAAGACAAGGTTTTGCCTGAGTTGATAGGAAATTATCAACATAATAAGGATGGGGTTAGTAATTGGAATATTTAATGATTTTAAAAAGTCATATAAAACCATTATTGTTGAAACTTGACTAATGCATGGAATAATAATGCAACACAAAATGTACTTAGAACAAAATGTATTGAAACAAGAAAGTGTACACAATATTTACATATAGTCTTTTGTATATTCCTGGTAAGACCGTTTCTGGAGAATGTGTTGACTGAGTCGCAGTGGGGCAGAGTCCTTCCCCTCTTCCCGGTACCAACCATATTTATATGGTCGGTACTCCACTATGCAAATTAGGTGGATCCTACCACAACAATTATGTAATCAAGAAGGTTGTATTGTGCGATGTCCTAAATAATGAAAATGCTCGTCAAAATAATTGGAAATAACAACACTCTTCAAAAAAGAAAGGACGTACTTATCGAACATGGTAGATATATTCTTTTGTTTTTTTTCAAATATTTTTTATTAATTATGTTACTTCAAAAAAACCAATAAAGCCACAAAGATACCAGTGATTGCTGAGAGTGAAATAAAGAAAGAGAATAATAAAAAGAACAGTTTACAAGGAATCAGAAGAAAACGATTGATATTGCTTTAAAATTGAAGATCTAACAGGAAAACAATAAATCGGAACAAGGGAAAAATATGGTAAAATAATTAATAGCATAGAACTTAAGGTGACATTTAGCAACTGCAACAGTAAAATGACGAGACCTAACTGCCAATCTAGTACGGCGATCAAATTTGTGAAGTCGGCGTACCAAATAGGAAATATCATTAGAACAATTTAATCTTAAATATTTATAGAAAAGCCGAATGGAAGGTGTATTATGGAGGATAGGAAAGTGACTGAAGTCGAGGTGCTAGGTCAGTTATTCTTCCTTGGATTCTGTCAAGAAGCTAAAGATATATAGCAGAATCACCAGGTATATCCAATATACCAATAAATGTGTAAGATAGATTCTGGCCAGAGAAATTTTTCCAGTAGTACGACATAGAGTTTCGACACACGTAGTAATTGATTCAATATAATTGTTGTGACCAAGTAAATGGTTAAAGAAATAACAAAACAAATGTTACAGATATATCGAATCTGTGTTAAACAGTAAATACAACAGAATAGTATTACACGACTACTGAGTGTGTATCGGGTGACCCAGTGTACATTCTATTAGACTGTTAATATTTACCAGCCTCCCCACGAGGTTAGATGTGATACAAGGCCGATTTTAATGTGGGGCAATCCGAGCCCGTAGGCTCGGCCAAAAATTCCCCATAGACTCCGTATAAAACGAGGTCGGGTAGCTGCTTTCCGAGACGAGACTCTGCCCTTCGACATAGCCTCGTCTGGGGATCCTCTCTATCTCTAGGCAGAGAATTTGACCAGCGCGGTGCGAACAGATCTATTCGACAGTTAATATTTAACAGCCCAAACACAAGGGATGTATGTGGCACAAGGCCGAGTTTAACGTGGGTTCTACGAGCTCGTAGGCTCGGTCCCAAAATCCCCGTCGAACCCGCATAAAGGGTTCGCGTCTGTCTACCTACCCGGACGGACTTCTGCACTTCGGCACAGCCTCGTCCGGGTTCCGCTCTCCACACAGATAGAGAGTTCGACAGCAGCTGCGAAAAGTAACAGCCTCAGTAGAACAATCTATTCGACTGTTAATATTTAACAGCTCCACACGAGGGATGTATGTGGCACAAGGCCATGTTTAATGTGGGTTTCTCCGAGCCCGTAGACTCGACCAAAAGTATTCCTTTTAGAACCCATATAAACGGGTTCAGGGCCTGTCTACCTCCCCGGACGAAACTTTGCCCTTCGGCAAAGCCTCGTCCGGGTTACTCTCTACTGAAGGGCAAAGTTTCGTCCGGGTTCCTCTCCACAAAGGCGGAAAGTTTGACAGCCGACAGGGTTGTGGCACCGTTTTATTTAACCGCCCCCAGATACGTGGGTCGTATGTGGCACAAGGCCGCGTTTATCGTGGGTTCTCTGAGCCCGTAGGCTCAGCCAAAAATATTCCCTTCGAACCCGTATAAACGGGTTCAGGGCCTGTCTACCTCCCCGGACTAAATTTTACCCTTTGGCAAAGCCTCGCCCGGGTTCCTCTCTGCTGAGACTGAGAGGTTGACAGTAATGAACAGTTTGGCACTGTTCCCCCAAGGCCTTCTCTCCTACTAATCTTATATTAGGCAGAAGTGTCCAATATAGACAACACAACAATAATCCTTTCACTTCATGTCAGTAAAAACTTTAAACCGAGAATGAGAAGTCAAACATAATGCCTGGAGATCTCCCTAACAGAAATCATGATGCTAAAACATAAAGATGTGGATTATGGTCAGAATAATTAGAAAAACGAAAAGACTTAAAGAAGAATATTTAGCGCTCAGAAAAATTGACGACACTGCTCGAAATCGATATATTGAAACAACATTAGTGATAATATATTGAAACTTTCGTAGACTGTCGGCAATATTGAATGTAAAATTTCGGATAATACATTTGACTATCGAAAAACAAATGGAGGTTTTAGGATCAGAACCATAATAATAAGGATACTCGTGTGAATAATACGTGGCAGAATAAACATCCCAGACTCCTAGATTACGTTTAGAATAGTCTGAGATAAACAGAGATAAACTTGCAGGCAAAACGTCTACTAGAATATAGACAAGCATCTAACATCTACCTAAGCATCAGTTTTTTTTTCGTATGTCAAATAGGCATATATATAGAATAAAAACAATCACCAATTCTACTTCAAATTTTTCTCCTGAACGGTATAAAAAATAAGAAACGATTATTCTTGTTGGTTCTAATATTTATCAGTTTTTTCGAGGTAACAGAAGTGTTTTTCGAGATGAAATATATATTTTCTGGTACTGTCCGATGGCTACTTCATTTTGGTACATCACATGCATATCCTTGCGTCAGTCCGACTTTTCAAACATCTACTGTCATATTTCGGGATCGCCATCGACAGAATATATATTATTCCCATGACTCCAGAATCATAAATCGTGTCCTCTTCAACGATAATATTAACTTTAGCAAAAATAAAAAAAAAATCTTTAAATCTGTAGTGAAGGGGAATATGACTGATATCCCTGGATAATTCCTCTCGATAGTTATTAGAAGCCCTAGAATCTTCTAATTCTCATATTGATAATGTCCAATTTTCTTTGGTTGCAGACTGCAAGCGTTCAGTATTTTCTGGTGTTATGCTTGTTGAATACCTGGATCGTGAATATTTTCAATCAGTTTCCTGGCCAAATTTGAAGCATATGTATCAACAATTTCTCGCGACGACACACATTAAATCATCCATGAAAATTATCTTAATCCTTTGAATACCTTCCACAGATGAATAGCCAAGTTTCAATCAACAGTTGATGTATATTCCCTGTGAATATGAAGGTTTCACTGCCGATTAATTAACGCCATTGCTAAGTCTGTTCACGCAGGCGCAGAAAAGGTCTCCTCAAAATTGATTGTCAACTTATATTAAGACTCCGCAGCCGATATTCGATATATTCAAAATAGTGGGATACTTACATCGTACATGCTTATATATATATAAATATATAAGTAAATTCACTGAATTTATTTTTAGATGCACAGATAAAGACATGCACATGTAGGAATTCGAATATATTCACATATAATCGGACTTCCGCCAGTCACGATGAACGGTTTTCCCTTCAAAGAGACACTGTGTCTTGTCAGAATATTGAATCTGAATCTAACATCTGACCTCAAGTGGAGCTCGTACACAATCCACCACTAAAGATGCACATAAAATAATCGTCTCCCTGTACCGCTCCAGTAAGTACCTGAAACATCATGCTATTTTCTACCTTTTCAAAAGCCTGATCAAGCCGAAAATGGAATAATTTATTATATTTGGGCGGGAGCTTGCCAATCATCACTTTCAAAAGCGTCTCCGATTGCTTGTGTGTCATGAATTATTTTCCATCTTTCATCCTCTTCTTACTGGCCGGATGTGGCGAGCCTGTAACTACCCTATCGCTACTTTTATGAAAAGTGTTCGGACGAAGAATATTCCTTAGTTCCAACAGGTCTAAGCTTCACGGCTAGGACTCGATATACCAGTTACATTAGAGCAAACCACCCACATTCCATTCGTATTCGGTGAGAAGTAAGTTCCACTCAAACAGCTTCTTCACGCGAACCACTTCTCTTTGAAATAGACTCTCAAGTGTCCCCGATCACTACAATCTTAACCGATTCAAGTATACAGTTTACACTTATTTTCCCATCCTAACCGCATAAACTACCCCTTAAGGTAACCCTTTACCTCGAGTGACCACAGCGCGTTGTACAGAGGGAACTTTACTTAAAAAAAATAATAAAAAACCCTCATAAACAAATATAACTCACACTTATATACAGAAAGAGGGCTCCTAGTCCACGGGTTCATACAAATATTATGATACAGAAACAGCCTCTAGCATACGTGTATAGATCAATATGTCCGTCGCCTGGAATGTAAATATCAGCTTAATTTTGATCGTACATTTTCATTGTATAATGTTCAATTTATGTCATTAATATTTATCATTGAATTAATCAATAAAAATAAAGAGGTCAGTGATTTTAACATTAAGTTACTGATTATTGGCGTGCTTACATACCACGCACACGTCCACTGAAATATACTCACATCGTTCAGATATATACACAGGTGCATACTCCTGCACGCAAACACGTCTCCGCTCCAGTCGATAATGACACACAGAAACATACATGAGTTAAGTCAAGTTCATCAATAAACGACGTTACGAATTTAACCGGAGTACAAATTTGGCAGCTAAGTCTCATCATTTTACTATTGAAAATAGCTAGATGTAACCGTAAGTCCTATGCAAAAAGTTTCTTCTATCGCACTTGTGGAAATCTCTTCCGGTTCACTTTACATTCAACTTTGAACTGCAAAAGCTTAAATGCAATGTCGATCGTCATCTACTGTTTCCTTAATTCCTGTTGTTTTTTTGTTTACATTTTTGTTTATTTTTCTGAAAAGGCATGGCACGTGGAAGTAGATCAATCTAGTCGGGTGAACGAAATAAAGTGTTCAGTTTGAAGTTCCAACGTATATCACCTGAAGAAAGCCGGAGCGTACAACGGCCGAAACGTCGTGAATATGACAATAAAGACGATGACAAGGGTTCGAATAGTGTAAATTCATTTTCCTTAAAAAAAGTTTGTTTTTTTTCACACACCGTAACTCCTTGCGTCTTAATGGCTTTATTGCCTTGCCTGTGGTGAAATGATTAAAAATAAGTATTTTAAAGAGATATTTCGTTGACGCAGACACATTCTTGGGGCAGCGTTTCATTTCTTTTGTCTAAATAGAAATTAAATCAAATATAAAAAAGAAAAGAATTGACTGTTTTCTCCTCTTACCTAAGTTTCCTCTTTTCTCCTTACTTTTATTTATTCTTCCATTTTATTTTTTCCAATACAATCTTATTTAAAACTTCACTACATTCACTTTAACTTACTATCTGACTTGACATTTGACGCCCTTTCTAATATTTTCTTTCTTCTCTTCTTTAAATTTAATCTATTACTACTACGACTGTTACTTTGATTTCTCCTCTATAATTCATCCTTTATTTCTATCTCCTCATTCTAATCTAATTTAATTTCTGCTCATTTCTTTGTTTATTCTATTCTTACCCTTTTAAAACATTACTCTATTACTTCGCTTTCCTTTTTCTTCATACGTTTCCTTTCACTCTGTAATATCTTTATGCGACCCTTCCCTATTTACACAAGTCCCTATTTGAATCTAACGTTCTCTCTTTCTCTCTTTCCAACTGAGACTTTCCATTGCTTTCAAACTAACAACTATATCACTTAGTACTTTATTTAACAGCAACGACAAACTCGGGTTTTATAGCGTTAATCGAATTTCTGGCTCTTTGATTAGCTATTTTATACTGACCCGACTCCATCTTGGTCCTGACACAGACCTTTGTACAGTTGGGCTCGGGTCAAATTCACGCCTGCCACTTTACTCTTTGTTGTTGTTGTTTTGCTGCTGCTGTTTTTCTTTTTCTTGTTGTTGTTCTTTTTCTTGTTGTTGTTGTTCTTCTTCTTTTTCTTCTCAACTCGTTCATTTTGCTGAGCTCGATTAGCAACGGCTACAATCTTTCAATTGGGTATTCGAATTTGGTCTTACCCGCAATGTTGCCTTTTGTTGCAACTGCTTCAGACGAACAATCACGATTTCCATTCACTGAATTCACTGTTTTTTTATTACGATACATTTTTAAATATATATATATATATATATATATATATATATAGTGTCTACAGTGGAACAATTGTTAGAAAATTTGGCTTGCTAACCACTGCATACCTGCAATAAAGCTTAACGTTTATCGACTCGAGAAACGAAATCTGCAAAACAGTTTACGAAATTTTACGTTCATTGTGCTCCCAATAATTTTGCTAAAGCGCAGACGTACAGAAATGAGCAAAAGAAATAATGAAACGAGGTAAAAAAAAATCCTCCCCAAAAAACAAACTATTTGCTTATTACAAAGTAGCTGTTTGGCACTTCGATTTGGTGTAATGGTTATAACGCTTGTCTCTCTAGAACATTCACGACTGAATAGTGAATTCAATATTCACTCGATTCCCCATACTATGGGCCTTGTGCCTCATGTAAGCTACGCTTAGAAAACTACCATTAAGAGTCTGATTCAGTATTTAATAAATCTTCATTGGTGCGAACTGTAGACCTAATTGGACGTGGGATGAAGGAATACAGCTTAAAAAAATGTTTAATCGAGAATGTTCTATCAATCCTCTCGATAATAAACTCAAACACTTTGCAAGTTCTCTGGCTTTCTGTTATACACCATAATTTTCAATTTTATCAGCATGGGTTCTATTATGTAACGTCAGAGTGTTGGTCAGGCCAATTTTGTAACACTGCAATGTCTTCATCAATAACAACGTCTTTGTTAGATGAGCTGTGAAGCAAGCGATCTATGATTCTGGAATATCTCACCTTCTATTATATCTGGTAATATGTGAGACTAGCTTTTCACTGTCTCATTGCATTTTAATAACTTTCTTGTACCATTAATTTTGATACAGTTCCAAATCATTATCGCAATTCAGAATGTTACTCATTCTTGCATAATTTGAATTGTGGTCTTCGGACAGATAGCCTTGCATTAGAATTCAATTCTATTTTGCTTTCGTCACGGTATATTACTTTTGACCATTGTTCCTTTATTCGATGTCAGATTTTGTTTTGCCAGATATATTTTGCCTAGCTTACTCGATGTATTTTCTGCATTGGATCCATTTAGATTATTTGTACGTAGCATCCGTCTTGCAGGCACAGTGGAGTAATGGACTGCGGCACGGAGTGAGGAATCGGAGTGCTGAGTTCGATTTCCAGTGCAATTCACTACATTCACTTACGTCAATACCCTTGAGAAAGGTACGAATCCATCTCTACACCTCTCACTAACAGGACAGTTGGATTCTATAGCCTTTGGTGGCAACCGGTCTAGAAGGAATCTATGAATTCAAAAACCTCCATGGATATTATGGATGCATAGCAGGGCGGACTGGGTTCCATAGTCTTGGGTGGCAACAAGTCTATAAGAAGGTAAACCTACAATTATAGGTAAAGAGTGGGGCGCTCTCTATTCATGGTTGGAAACAAGGTTAGGAGAAGGATAAATCTGCATTCAAATCATAAGCGGGAGCCACTAAGACAGACCGATGTCATTCTGTCATTTCGTTCTGCCACTCACTGATGTTGCCTAAGAGGCCAATACAGCTTGGCAAAGCTGTATTGGCTTCTTAGAAAACATCGGGGGTGTGGAGAGGGGAAACGTGCTTCACAAGCAGCTGTACGAGCTGGCGATTTCTCATAATAAACTCTACCCAAGCCTGGAGCGGAGATATCTCGTTTGGGCGCAGATCCATGGTTTCTCGAAAACCGTGCTTCCGCATGAATTGACAGTTCGCTATTAATGCTACCTTCATCCATTACTTGACGAACTGTTAAATTTCACTTGGATACTGATAACTTCCCTTGCTTTCTTTTATTTAATTCCGAAGGTCTACCAGTCTTTTTCCTATTCAAAACAATCCCAATATCACCATTCGGTTTGACAGCATGCATGTATATCACAACCTATTTAGCGATTTCACGCAGATTCCTTCTGTGTGACAATGTCTTCTCCTCCTTCTCCAAAATCAGAGATTCCATTTTGAATATTAAATCAATTGGACTAAAAAGGTAATGTAAACACTCCAGATTTTATTCAATCTGATTTTGATCATTTAACATGAAAAATCTGCATGCGTATCATAATCTGGGAGGATGTTAATCATGAGGGATGTAAGTTGACTCATAAATTTAGAAGGACTTATTTTCAGTATTATGATGCCTCCATGTATGTATCTCTCCTAGCGCCGAATGCAAAAACTTACATTGCACTCCTGAATATCAACAGGTATTACTTCTATAAGTACAGCATTATTTTGTCACCTTTTTTACGTGCTACTGTACATTTATTTCAGTTCTTGATAATATATTTTATCACTAGTATAACACGATGATTAGTACATAAGAGGCAAATTCATTGAGCATTTCGTCAAACTGCTCTCAAATATATGTCATATCTGCTAACGTAAGAGCAGTAAATATTTCTTACTCCTATTATCAAGAGTAAAGAATAAAGATGCTACAAACCAAAATCACTTTAACGTTTTAGATAATTTAATTTTTCAACGTTTTTATACATCGATGCGTATAGTTATAGACTAAATTGTATCTCATGACTCACCAAATTATTATTATTAATATGAATACTTCATTGATTGAGTATTCAAAGCATTCATAACTGGTAGAACTTTATAGATTAAACGGCAGCAATTTTTCTCAAGACTCCAAATGATTCTTAGTATGATGTCGTCTAGAAGGTTAATAGTCTTCTCTTAATGTCTGTTTCTTTCAAAATTTTGTACTATGGTCTTCAAAAGCGATTCTAGTTTTCCGATAACTAATGAAAGTACTTCATGTTTCACACCTTCGCCATCTTTCTGGTAAGGTCGTACTATTTCTAATTGTATTCTTTTCAGTGGGATGATTAGAATTAGGAAGACACTTATAGGTTATGTGAGTAGCAGAGGAGGAATTATGTAAGATTAAATATGGAACATAGTTAAAGTCTCGTTAGGCGTTGTCAAATCGAGAAAAAACAAACATGACAAGCTAATTTTATTTATTACTTTTTTTACAGGGTAGGAGTAACATACATATTTTAAGAATTTATTAAAGGAAGAATTTTTCACATACCTATAGTATAATTTTATAATAATATTTCTTCATTTATACTGCTATTAATGCATTGCTCTTCAACTGAATTGGGCTCTCCGGAGCACTGGCGTATTTCGTATAGAAAACATTAACATTTCCTTTTCTCTTTGTCGTGCGACGGTATCCTATGTGTGAGGTCTCTGACTGATGCCACATCGGTCGGATTTCGATCTCGGCTTGAAAGAATTGGACATGTATCCACACTGAAAAACTATGATACAGTGAAACAATATGTCGGTGGATGACAATACACACACACACACACACATATATATATATATATATATATATATATATATATATATATATATATGTGTGTGTGTGTGTGTGTGTAACGAATGCACGGCTGCAATTTTCGACGGATTTGCACCCAAATTTACATGCACATGCTCAAAGTTAGCGAGAAGGCTAAGACCGACATTGCATTTCCCAACACCCATCGATAGTGGAAATAATCGATTTTTCATGCTTCTACGGCAGTTTTCATGTAGTTTGCGGCTATTTTCTATTGGCCAGAGTGAGAGCCAATAGCTGTCAGCCACGAATAGGCAGGAAGATTCTATTGGCCAGCGTGAGAGCCAACAGCTGACTGACACGAATATTAACTAGAATGCTAGCATGCAAAAAATCTATAGCTGCATTCGTCACAATTGGGAAAAATTTCAATCTGCATGGCACTTTACTCCAGTTGGCTCATTCGCTTGCTTAAACTCAACGTTGATTCTGATTCCGCAGAACTGTGTTCGGTGTGAAAAAGTATATGTTGTTAACATTCTTTTTTCATTCGGTTTTTCCAGTTACGAGTCCTTTTTTAAAGCTGATCATTTTGTGTTCATTTTGTTTAGTTCTTTTTTCGTAACAGATTTAATGTTTAGTATAGAGCTTAGAAAAATTCACAGTGTGAGATAGGCAAGAAGTAAGGCATGTAGCAAACATCAGCACGGCAAAAGTACACTCCTTTAAAGGCAACGAAGAGCAAAAAATATCTTAAGTCAAGTGATAGCGATTGCTGTATGATTCGTACGATTTTGAATCAAGCACGGGCAACGCCGACCATGCTGCTAGTATATATATATATATATATATATATATATATATATATATATATATATATATATATTTATTTTCTTACGTTTTAATTTAGTATTACTAATTTACATGATCAATGTTCGTTGTTGTTTTTCATTTCAGGGAATAAATTTTAAAACCTTCCCTCCCTAAGTTATAAATAAAAATAATCGATTCTTGGTCTTACCCACAGATTTTTTCATTCCTCAGAAATTTATAACAACTTGACTGTATCCCTTTTTGTATGTGAACCCTATTTCTATTTAGTGAACTTTTTTACTTTGTTACTCTATCATAGTTACTTTGCTTTGTCTTGCATTACATTGTCTTGCCTCGTATTATTTTGCCGAAGTGCTTGTTGCTGCTGTTGCTGCTGCTGCTGCTGTTGTTGTTTTTCTCATTAAACATTTTGTAAATTCCGATTAATCATGTATTGTTCTTCAGCAGACATTCTAATATCCTCCCGGAATGTATAATTCCCCATCGTTACACTTGAAAAAAGAAGTCAATTTTTGGGGGTAAAAAACAAAAAAAAAACTTGTTTTGACTCTAAAAGGTAAATTTTAACCCACTGACCATTTCCAATATTTCAATAACATCATTAATATATTAAATTTAACCTAATCTGATCATATTTCTTGAACGTGACACCAGCACAGCCGATGGGTTTAATCACATGGGACGACAGCCCCCAGCCTTCTTCGGTGAATGCTACTGTCTCGCTGTGAATATCAAATGGGTAAACTAGAGTGAAGCAAATCTTATTACTTTTCATTTGAGTAAATCTTTATATTAGGATAATATTTCCATTTAAATAGCCAATGCAATTATTATTTTTTATATATCTGGGGCTCAAAAATATACTGTTAAAAGTTTTCCAGAGACTATGAATTGTTTGTATTTTAATTAACTTCTCACATTTCAAAATTAATTAAAAGAAATAGTAACAGAAGTTAACCTAGTAAATTTCATTAATCTTATTTGTATACCTTTGAAAAGAAAAAAAAGTCTTTTTTTTAATTATTTTGTTTATTTACATTATCTTGTACTTGTCTAAACTTGGAAAAAATATTTTTTTAAATTGAGAAAAACAATTTTCTTAACAAAATTAAAAATATATTTATTATGGTTTCCCGTTTGTAATATTCATTAAAAATATATAATTTATAAAAAAGATAAGGGAAACAACAAAAAAAAACTGTATTTTGTGTTTTTGTTTTTAAGGTGAGAAGAAATATATTGGCAGTGAGAGAAATTATCTTTAATATTGAAACTTTAGCAACATGCATCCTGAAAGAGCAGAGACACAAACAAATATAGAACACAACTCTGAAAAATGATGATGATTCAATACAGTCTATTTCTCTAGAGGGGTACGTTTCCAGATATGAGGTTCATTACAAGGTATAAATGTTACTGATACGCTTTATGTATAAACTGAGTATAACAACAGCTGGTCACTCGTATTTGAGGATATCCGTCTATTAGGGAGGCTAACCAATCCCTACTGCAGACGCTCACTCAGTCACATTTGTATTTGTTCAACACCCGCAGAGCCCACCTGTGGTTTATACTGCAACCATGCTGATCAGACCTTAGTTACAGTTTCTGGGAGTGGGCCTGTTATCTAGCGTAATCAACAATCTGAACAAGGCCAGCACACTCAAACGCTCGGTCACGATGACTTGTGACTTCGTGCTAGCACAGCTGTCGACGGTCCAGAAGTGTTCCGTCTACCCAATTTAACTCACAAGGCTTGGGTTTCCAGGTACTTTTCAAAGGTGCCGCATAACATCAGGAAGTCTCCTTCCTGACAAATCAACCGTGGTGAGATTCGAACTCGGGTCTCATGGTCAGAAAGCGAACGTTCTAACCACTCGGCCACCTGCCCATAATAAAATGAGTACATATGCAATTATTAGCTGTTTTGGTGTTAAATTCTATACTATTGCTGCATTGTGGGCAGAAACATTTCAAATTTGATTAAAAAAAATTCTAGCAGTACTACGTGGACTCTACTGAGCAATGTTCTTTGCATCGTTTTAACTGTTGTGGAGAGTTTTAAAAAAGGAAGGGTTGCAATGTAATGTTGTAGGTACTGTATTTAGAACATTACCTTGTAACGTTACGAGGCCGTTGTAAGAGCCTGAAAATAAAATGTAATCTTACAGTGCAACGTTTTTGTGCTGCTCTATGGTGACCTATTATGCCCCATACATATATATATTAGCCATACATTATTAATGGCTAATATACCGGGCGCTGTTGCTGACTAAAAAGGTTGTTGCATATCTTACACAACGTGCTGATTAGCATGGTTGGGAATTATACGACAACAACTGCGCATTATTTTCCTCTTGGGGGACGAACATTAATGCAAAACGATGGTTAACGTTCCCAAAGGCAAGCAAGAGATGTAATGTATAGCACCTCACATGAGCAGGATGGGAGTTAGGTCTGTGTGCCATTGCTGAATATGAGGAGTTTTACAGTCATATCTACATTGAAATACCTATTCCCGTACGATCACAGAAGTTAAGCTACGTCGAGCCTGGTCAGTACCTAGATGGGTGAATGCTTCGAAATACCAGATAGTGTAAGCTTAGATTTGTGGGTGGTGTAATGGATAATGGCTCAGCATTCTTAATCGGAGGGCTGAGTTCCAATTACAGTTGGTCTAGTTATATTCACGTACGCAGAAATACCCTTGGGGAAAGTATCAATCCACTTCTTCTCCTCCCAGCTATGGATTAATTAGTCAATCTTGTATCACTAAACCATTATTATCCCTCACCAAATTCTTACAATTTAAAAATATTTTCTGGCTTTAAATAGCCTGCAGCGGGTTGATAACCCGTACAACATGAATCAATGAATATGAAGACGAAGTAATGGGGAGTTACAAATGCAAAGGGAAGATGTTGCTGCTACTTTTTATTCGCATTAAAGCAGGAGTAATTTTTCCCTGAACACGAAAGAGCGTCGTTTTATCCCTCAGAGGCCCTTTGCGAAATACTACTGGAAATATGCCCAATGATGTTGTGTCGAAAGTGGTCTGGCCGGAGGCATGTGTGTCCGTCGTCCGGCTCTAAGTTAATTATTCCAAACGGTCAGTAGTGAGACATCTGGGCCAACATTTATTCTGATTTCTACTTTGGACACCGTTCAATTTGCCTCTGTCGACTTTTCATGGTCGTCTAAAACATATTCTACGGGTAGTCGAATGCATGGTTGACGACTTACTATGTTCAATATGTGCAGCAATTCCGTGAAATAAGCATCCGACGTCTCGAAAGCCCACGGTCGGTCCCTATTGAAGCACCGCACTTCTTTGAACAAAAGGCCACTTGTGTATGTTCGTGGCATTCCACCTTCCCGCAGTGAAAGCCTTTATTCCCCTGAAACTTCTGACAGAAAATATAAGCTCAGACATAAATCGGTTATGAGCTTTGCTCTATTAAAAGATGATGGAGACCATTTTATCACAATATTTACTAAGCACTAGCCTGGATATCCTGTATCCAGGTTTAAATCGCTCTTGTTCTTCAGGGCGTTGTAATTGTTACCTGTTTTTCTATCTCAGTGTATGTAATTCTTATGGTTTTAAAAAATTCAGAAAGTTTATTATAGACTTATTTCATAACGAATTCAAGAGAAATGTAATGTTTTCCAAATAAAGATTTCTGCTGCCGAACTCGTTTATTGATTAGTAACAATCAGATATTAAGATGTCAAGACATTTCTAATTACAGACATGATTTCCTCTTCGTTACCTCTTTTAAGCACTCTGTTTTTCCACCTTTCTCATTTCTTCGGTAAAATTGTTTATTACTCTTTTAAAATGTTGTCTGTTTTATTGCATAATGATATCTGTCTGTTGTGGTAGGATCCACCTAATTTGCATAGTGGAGTACCGACCATATAAATATGGTTGGTACCGGGAAGAGAGGGAGGAATCAAGAGATTCAACCAGAGACTCTGCCCGACTGCGACTCAGTCAACACATTCTCCAGGAACGGTCTTACCAGGAATATACAAAAGACTATATGTAAATATTGTGTACACTTTCTTGTTTCAATACATTTTGTTCTAAGTACATTTTGTGTTGCATTATTATTCCATCCATTAGTCAAGTTTCAACACTGTCACAACAGAATTAGTTGAGAGAAAGCGTGTAACAGTCCATCAGGATTTAACTTTAGGTTCAATAAGTTCGGCTAGTTTCTTTAGAGACCAGTAAAATATTGTCACAGAAGTTCAGGAGATGCTGCACCTTCAAGTTATTATTCAGGGCTTTAAAATATAGACAGAAGGGAAAAAATCTTCATTCTCTAGAAATCTGTAAGAATCGCTGAGTGAAGTCTTTACAGAGAAAGATTTTAAAATGTTTTTTGAAATGACAGAGTAAGTTTCAGGTTACTGTTCAGATAGACATAAGACATTTTAGTGATTATCTACTTCAGTAATTATTGTTTAAGGTTTCTTATGGGGATATTTTGAAGCACATTAAAAATGATGCCGAGAAAGAGTACATGCACAAAATAACAAAACAAGTGTCTTGCAATGCAAGATAACATTTATTAAAACAAAATAAACAAAAAAAAGTTTAAAACAAGGATTTATTCTGTTAGAAGTAAACTGTATACACAACGAAATTTTCATGAATATATTTGAGTAGGATTTACAGTGTTTTAGTGTGAAGCGTTCGCAGCCCTTTTAGCTTCAGCATGCAAAGTTCATATCACCAGTTCGAAACCTATAGCTCGAGAGAGAATAGATCGGTTCATGCCTTACACAAGGGAATTTGAGCGATGTTGAACTTAACAGACTAGACAGGAATTTGAAATCGGATTGCCGGTTTCACTTTCCTCGCCATTACGCTACCCGCATATTCCTGTTCATAATTTCTCGCTTAAGGAAGAGCGCTCGACTTTTACTTGAGATCAACACATTACACGGCTATAGTATTTTTCACATGGCATAATAGTTTTTTAACAAAAACTTTCTCTAATATGAAGTAATTACCTAGTAACACGTAACCGAAAAGACCGAATTCAATAACTTTCGAGACAGGAAAGTGTCATGAAATCATTGTTAGCTCAGAAAAAAATAGTTTCTTATTTTGGTTTTGTTTATTGGTAAAAATGTTGGAAAAGGACTTTTCATTTCCTTCCCCCAGGAGGCGAAGACTTTGCTTATTTTAGGCTGGATTTATGCCACTGCTAAAGTCTGAACGCTTATATTTTTTTATTCTCCCAAAACGCGCAAGTGAATGAGTAGGATTTGCGGTCGAGAGTTGTGACCTATGCTGGGGGCGTCATACCAACACTCCCCATTTACGATGACCGATATTATGTGAGCCAAGCCATTATTTTCATGAGAAGTTTTGTTTTGGTAAATGACGCGTCATTTCACGGTTGTAATTGAATGAAGAACTGCCTGGAAGCCCAAACAAAAGATTGCTTTGTATTTTGCAATAGGAAATGTAAGAAAGGTTATTTTAAAGTTTTGCGATTGCATCGGTAGCGTTCTTGTTCGGAATTCTGACCAAGTTTGAAAGATCGAATCCATTCAAATCACATCATTTGTGAATTTTCTTATAAAAAAACAGGTATTTGCGTTTATTATATGGAAATAAGGCTATATATGCTTGACATTTTTCTGCAGTTGTTAAAATGTTTACAACATTTTAAGACACGATAAGTGCACGACTGCATTTTGAAAAGGAAATTTAACGAATTAATGCACGTTTCCCACTGACAGTGTACCATTCATCAATCCTTGGAATATTGCTGACATGATTCCTCTCCAATCTAGAGATTCTTGACAGATTCCAACAAAGAATCATCAATGTTATCGGCCTTGATCTGTCTTTTCCTCCGACATAACGTAGCATTCTGTGCCTTTTCCAAAAAATAGTTTCATGGTAATTGTTCTGATTCTCTTTCATCCTTTCTACCTCAACTTTATGAATGTGAACACAATACTAGTTTGATAGTTAGGTCTCAAAATTTCACCCTGGAAATTGCTAGAAATTCTATGATAATAGTTTTCACCGGCACTTCTCGCTTGTGGAACTTTCTTCCAACTTCATGCTTTTTCTGTCAACTACGGATCTTGAAGAATTTAAATATAATGTCAGTCAACATCCGGACCTTGAATTCTGCTCTTTTATAAAACCTCTCCCAATTTCTTCCATTCTAGGTAACGCTTTGCGTCTTTGTGATTTTATCACCTTCCTTGGGGTGAAATGATTCAAAGAGAAATTTAAAACAAATTAAAATTTGGTGTACGTACTACAGCGCTGATAAGATTTATGCAATTAAAACAGGTTTCGTTGCAGAAGAAGAATATTTTAAAACAGTGTATACATCTAACCTATGGTATTTAAAATACAGCTTGAAATTATGTTTCAGCAATTAATTACTTGGGAAATAAATAACTGATAGCTGAGCAGTATAAAATAAGAACGAGATTAGATGTTGCTGGACGTGGACATTGACAGCGGAATGAGAACAATCTAACCACGTAGATTAAATAAAGGGTTCAATTCGAAACTGCCTGAAATTTATCCGGATTGACAAGCACCTGATGAAGGTCGGAAATTACAACGGCCAAATCGTTGTGAAAACAACAACAAAGAACAAAAGCAATACTTCGCGTGTCAATAATGTAAATAGTTATCATTTGTGAAAAAAGCGTCCTTTGAAAGTGTTGAAACTTGACTAATGCATGGAATAATAATGCAACACAAAATGTACTTAGAACAAAATGTATTGAAACAAGAAAGTGTACACAATATTTACATATAGTCTTTTGTATATTCCTGGTAAGACTGTTCGTGGAGAATGTGTTGACTGAGTCCCAGTCGGGCCGAGTCTCTGGTTGAATCTCTTGATTCCTTCCTCTCTTCCCGGTACCAACCATATTTATATGGTCGGTAATCCACTATGCAAATTAGGTGGATCATACCACAACAGAAAGAAAAAGGTTGTGAGATCTGAACTGTTTTTACTTAAACAAGTCAACTTTTCTAGAGTAATCACAATCTCTAGCATTCAACTTACTAAGTGTAAATATCAATCTTTTCTTGTCTTGTCTTTGACTAATGTTATCAACGCTCTCCATATAATCACCACGCATTTCCCCAGGACACGTGACATTAGTTTATGACAAGTGTTGATAGTTATTAGAGGCTTATGTCTTTGAATATAACATGAAGTATCTATTGATTCAATCAATTTATTCCTTTTTTGTCTATATTACATATTATAAGAGCAGAAAAGAGTCAATTTAGAAAAAGGGGTATAGAAAACCAATAGTAGTTTGACTGTCTACTTCACAGCTTTGACTTCCTTCCCATTACCTTACATATAATTTATTTCTTATGAGGATAGAGGACAAAAAGCTATGAGTCAGATATCAATCTGTTATAGAGTAGTTTTCACAGTGGAGGCTTGTATTTCACTCAGTCGGTCCTAAATTAGGTTCGACGTACAAACATTAAGAACTTGAAATATAGTTAATGACGCAGCAATCTAGTTGTGGGGCTCATACTTTAATGTCCGACATCGACTGACACACAACCCACTATTCAGTCATCCTCCCACGAGGGCGTCATGTGGCACGAGGCCTTTTTAACGTGGGATCTCCGAGCTCGTGGGCTCGGCCAAAAATATGCCCTTTGAGGCCGTATAAACGGGTTCAGGGTCGGTTTACCTCCCCGAAAGAGACTCCACCCTTCGGCGTAGCGTTGTTCGGGTTCCTCCCCGCCCGAAAGCAGAGAGTTCAACCGATCAGCCAATCAGCCGGTCGTCCGACTTCGAACTGAACTCAACACAACTTACTGAGCTTCACTGGCGACTGCTACTGCTACTACTTATTATCTGTGGGAGAGTCTATTCACAATAGAAATAGGTACGTTCCGGTATAACACTATCATTAATATTGTATATCCTTAACATTTCACTTATATATATATATATATATATATATATATATATATATATATAGGTAACTATACACGGCTCGAAAAACCTGCGAATTTTTGATTTGCCAATAATCAAATCAATCTCGAAGGCAAAAAAGGTTTAAAAAAAAAAGAAAGAGCCAGGAACATGAAAGTCAGTCGAAAAAATCGCACAGATACAGGTTCAAAGCCCAAAGAAAAAACCCGACACGAGTAAACAACCAACTAAAAAGAGTCAAACCTAGTAAGCCAGACAAACCTGCCCAGGTTTCATCTAAGTGTATCGTCAGGAAAGCTTTCCCTGACGATCCGCTTAGGTGAAACGTGGGTAGGTTTGTCTGGCTCACTAGGTTTGACTATATATATATATATATATATATATATATATATATAGATAGATAGATAGATAGATAGATAGAGAGTGAAATGTTAAGGAGGTATAATATTAATTATATATATATATATAAACTTTAAAAATCAGGAAGTCAGTTGAATCCGCTACCTTGGTTTCAACTTGACGGTCTCCTCAGGCGATTTTTATCAAATCACCACTTAACGCTTTATTTCTTTTCTTTTCTTTTAACTAATGAACGCTATATTTTTATTTTCAAGAATAAATAAACAAACGTACGACATTGGGTATAATAGAAGAAGAAATAGGAAGATAAAAAAAGCAATACTGTTGTTTCCTGGTCTGATTCAAATCTGACCATTATCCTTTTTATATATATATATATATATATATATATATATATATATATATATATATATATATATGTGTGTGTGTGTGTGTGTGTGTGTGTGTGTGTGTGTGTGTGTTCCACCCCAAGGAAGGCAATAATTCCACTAAAACACAAGGAGTTACTGCTCATGGAAGAATTAGGAAAAGAAATATTAATTATTATTTTTACTCTAATACATCTTGATTGCAGAGAAAAGTCGATTTAGAAGAAGCGAACAAATAAGACAATAACAGTGTGACTCCCTACATCACAACTTTGACTTATTTCTCTCTACTTTTAATCTAATGTATTTCCTGATCAGTATCTAGATGGGTTACAGTTTGGGAATACCATTAGCTTTAAGCTTGGATGTGCGGGTGGTGTAATGATAACGACGCGGAATTGGAAATCGAAGAGATGAGTCCCAACCTTGGGAAAGGTATAATCCAACCTCTCCCCCCCCAGCTATGAATTTATTAGTAAAAATTGATATTACCTCCAGAAAATTTTTAAAATCTAAAAATGTTTTTTGGGGGCTTTAAATAACCTGTAAATGGTTGATAAGCCGTAAAAAATCAATCAATCTACATTACTGGTTGAACTTCGGACATAATTTTTTTTTGTTAACGAGGCTTTCTTACTCAATAACTTGAAGATTTTGCCTTGTGAAGATTCAGCTTTTAATTTGACTTTATTCAAGCCATTTGAAATAGCTATTCGTTGATAATGGATATCTATAATTTTATGTCTTTTTCGAGAGTCTTACAACCAGATGAAGAAAAGGTCATCCACCTGTTATCAAATACTACGTGTAGAATTATCGTACTACTGTTTAGTGACTTTTTCCTCTTCTCTTTATTGACTTCCAAATCATTTCTGCATCGCCAGATGTCATTATTAACCTCTTGGAATTCTAGAGATCAAATTTGGTCTTTTCACAAGTATTTTTCTTGAAAGAATTTTTCTAAAAATAAACATTTTTAAAAGCTGATACATTTGAAGGAATAACTTGAATATTATTCAAATTAAGTCAATTTGGTCTATTAAATCGTCAATATAACTGTCAAGTAAATGACGGTAAATTAGACGTTTCAACAAAGAAACGACTCCTTTTGTGTCACTATTCAAATAAATTTATTTTAATGGGTAGCCATTTTGCTGTCAAAAATTAGATTTAGAAGTCTTGTCAGAAAACAGCTTACTTCCATAATGATGGGTGTGTAGTAATTGTGTTTAGGAGCTTGATAGAATAATATGAAATTTATTCCTATATTCTGTCTGTTTTTAGATCTTGTTTTACAGTTAACTCGTGATTTTGGAATTTCCTTCTTTTCTTTTTTTTTTTTGCTTTTTGATAACGCAGAAGGCATCCTTGGATAATATTAATGCTAAAATAGAAAGGTCAACATGCATATATATATATATATATATATATATATATATATATATATATATATATATATAAGAAAAACAGACCACTTTTAGGTACCAGTATGACAATTCACTTCACCCAGAGCCCTTTTTAAAGAACGCCGGATCATCAGATAGCACTTTTTCGAAGTGCTATCTGATGATCCGGCGTTCTTTAAAAAGGGCTCTGGGTGAAATGAATTGTCATACTGGTACCTTTTAAAGTGGTCTGTTTTTCTTAAAAATATTAGCTCTGGATTTACATTGAGCTCACAGGATTTCATCCTCCTTGGGATTACCTATACGGATTACCAAGTTCTTCATAACTTATATATATATATATATATATATATATATATATATATATGCTTCTGACTATATTTATAGTCCTTTCTGTATTTCATCAAAGCATAATGACTCCACTGTCAATAAGCTTTTACAAACCTACATAAGCTTAGTATTTATAACTCTTTCAGCAATAATACATACGCCCGAAAATTACTTCCTAATCATTTGCTGGTCTTATATATTTCAGGGCGTTATAAAAAGGAAAAAGATCAGGGGTATGCCCTGACGACATCAATAGAAGGCACTGATGCTGGAAATTTATGGAGACATTCATCATCCGAAGTTGTGTTAATGTCTACATAAAAAGCGCATATATGGTGCTTGTTCTCGTGTTGACTTGAATATGAGATCTGATCAAAAAGTATCGGGACTGTTGCAATGGCCACAGACTTAAAGTACTCGGAGTGAAGTCACTTGCCGTAGATTGACCGCGAACTTCCGTTGCTTATATTAGTGCTTGGAAGGAAAGTGTGTAGAGTGATTTTTTTCATCACATCACAGAGGTTCCATCAATAACCATGGCCTGTGCAGCAATATTTGACCAAGAACATCATTCCCCAACTCTGACAACCACCAAGCTCCCCAGAACTTACCCCTTGCAACTTTTTCCTCTTCCAACCCCAAACTTCACTTGAAAGGAACACGATTTCAAGACTTCGAGGAAATCCAAGGCATCTGCTGTTTATCCCTAAAAATTAGTTTCAGGAATTCTTCCATCAACGGAAAAGACGCTGGAAAAATTGTGTGTCTTCAGAAGGGGACTACTTCGAGGAATATTAAATGCCGAATTGATATGTATTGTAACAACAGTTTCAGAACTTTTTGATCAGACGTCGTATATTCTATAGAGCAGCTCTGAAACTTATTGATTCTGTTAAATTAATACTTAGTATGCTTAGGTCAGCTAGGAACCAAAAAGGAAGGAAATTATGTAGTAGATTTTGATAGGTAATTTTCCAATTGTTGAAGATTTGCTGGTTTAGAAAATCAGAGCTTGGAATGATAGTTTTAAGTGGATTCAAGCAAATACCCTTTTATAACGATAGGAAATCAATAACTCTTTTTCTTACGAGAATGTTCGCCACTGATGAATTCTAAATAAAATTGTTGTTTTTTTTTATTTTGTAAAATATTTAAATTTATTTAATTTCCTTCTTTTTGACGCCGGGGAAACGACGTATTGCCGTCAAAACTGGAATTGCAGGGTAGAGATAAAATCCAGTTGAGATTTTATATTCCGTTCTCACCAACAGGTGCACCGCCACTTGCAAGGAAGTCAGACCTCTTCCAAAAGGGGTCACCAAGCAATTAATTTTATACAGATCCAAATATTAACGACCGGTATTTACCTGACATCGAAAAAAGTAAATGCTCATAGGCGCAAATATTAACGACAAGTTTTTACACTTATCGAAAGAAAGTAAGTTCTTCTAAGCGCAAATATTAACATCCGGTATTTACACTTACCGGAAGAAAGTAAATTATTATAGGCGCAAATATTAACGTCCGGTATTTACACTTACCTGAAAGAAAGTAAATTCTTATAGGCGCAAATATTAACATCCGGTATTTACACTTACCTGAAAGAAATATATTCTATAGGCGCAAATATTAACGTCCGGTATTTACACTTACCTGAAGGAAGTAAATTCTTATAGGCGCAAATATTAACATCCGGTATTTACCTGACATCGAAGAAAGTAAATTCTTATAGGCGCAAATATTAACGTCTGGTATTTACACTTACCTGAAAGAAATATATTCTATAGGCGCAAATATTAACGTCCGGTATTTACACTTACCTGAAGGAAGTAAATTCTTATAGGCGCAAATATTAACATCCGGTATTTACCTGACATTGAAGAAAGTAAATTCTTATAGGCGCAAATATTAACGTCCGGTATTTACACTTACCTGAAAGAAATATATTCTATAGGCGCAAATATTAACGTCCGGTATTTACACTTACTTGAAGGAAGTAAATTCTTATAGGCGCAAATATTAACAACCGGTATTTACCTGACATTGAAGAAAGTAAATTCTTATAGGCGCAAATATTAACGTCTGGTATTTACACTTACCTGAAGGAAGTATATTCTACAGGCGCAAATATTAACGACAGGTATTTACACTTACCCGAAGGAAGTAAATTCTTATAGGCGCAAATATTAATGACCGGTATTTACACTTACCTGAAAGAAATATATTCTATAGGCGCAAATATTAACGACAGGTATTTACACTTACCTGAAGGAAGTAAATTCTTATAGGCGCAAATATTAACGACCGGTATTTTCCTAATCTTTCCGTTAAGCTGTTACACCACCTGCTCATTCAAGATGTAATAGCAAATAAGCTTTTTAGTTTCGTTTTGATATTTGACACGACTCCGTAAGTGAAAACATGTTCAAATTAACAATTAGTGATTTTGGATTCAATGTTATATTAAAAATAACTTCAACAATAACAAAACAATAAATAAAGAATATGAAAATAAATGACCCTCTTTATTTTCATTCCATTAAATAACACATTAGAAGATAGTATTTCATTGGACTGATGTAATAACTCTTGTTATTTCCAGTCAATAAATTAACACCTTAGAATATCGTATTTCTCGGGAATGATGTAACAAATCACTCTATTTTCAAGCAATTTAGTAACACATTAAAAGATCGTATTTATGGGAAATGATGTAACAATCTTAGACCTTTGCTAGATCAACTTTTCCACCCATGGATTCATGTTTTATAATTCAAGCATATTTAATATATGTTAATGTTTCGTGAAGATGTGACTTTTCTTCATTTTTCACTCAAACGTTTTGCTATAAAAAATGAATATCGATGAAAATCTCTCGTTACGTAAGTCAACAATCCATAATTCGCTCGATTCCATCCCTAAGGCGAGAATATCATTTCATAAAACAAGTCATATAAAATATGCAACATAAAACAGATTGCATAATAAGTTTACTTATAAAGCTAAATTATTCTCTAGCAAGGGGAGAATGGTTATTTTCGCTTTATTGCAACAAAAATAAATGAAAATTGAGTTTTTAATTCTACTTTTAGACATGAACGAGATGAAATTGTAAAACTGCTTTTGCTTTTTTGCTAGTATTCAGTATTGTTGACGTTATCACTAACATATTTGTCCGGATTTAAAAAAAAAACCCAAAAAACTACATTTCATTCAATTTCACAAACCAATCATTGAAATTTGAATAGGTGAATTGCTCGGAAAAATACTATGAGGAAAATACTACTTCACGTTTTAATAATTTCTTCAATTTATAGGACTTCATAATAATCAATATTAAAAAAAATATTTTTTTCTTTTTAACAACTAAGAATAAATACGTACAACTGGCCATGCATAAAAATTTATTTCTGGTGACAAACTCGAACTTTTGGAAGCGTTTGCGCTTGTGATTTGTTAATAATTCTCGCAAACGCAAGGTGAACTTAAAACTGGATTCTTGCATATAAAAGTCTTAAAGAAAAAATATATAAAAAAAAAAAACCCAAATAAAACAAAAACAAAACAATATCGCATTATCTCTATGTATTTGTTATTTTAATCATTAAATTCTATTTAAAATAGTCGGAGTGTTTTGTATATTAAATAATAAAAACTTAATTTTTCTAAAAAAAATGTATGAAAATTTATTTTACTGAGCTACTCACCTTAGTAAAAAAATATATATCGCATTCTTTATCAAATAAGTATTTATTTTAATTATTAAATTCTTTTTAAAATAGTCGCAGTTTTTATATGTTAAATGATAAATAAATTTAATTTTTTAAAAAAATCTATGAAAATTTATTGTACTAACTACGCACCTTAGTAAAAAAAACAAAAAAAAAAACAACAAAAAAAAAACTGTACTTTGTAACCCCTTTATCTTCTTGTGCCAAAATTTGGTTTCGGTCGATCAATGTATGGCTATTTTAGAGGGTGTACCGGACGGACTAACGGAAGTAACAGAATTTTAAATGTAGAATTTTGGAATGAAAAATTGTCATTATTTTCTCGATGTAGTTTAATTGTATTGACTGTTACCATGTCAACGTTTTGAACGTTGACCTCTCCGATCTTTTTTGGTGAGTGTCGTTGTTGTTCATCTTTCTGGAATTTCCAATCAAACCCCTCCATTCAGGCAGATTATTTTCTGTTTTGCTGTGCCCGATATTATGACTTCGACGTATACTTTGTATATATATATATATACAAGATATTCCGGATATCGCTCATGTAGTTATTTTCTTATTATGATTTTACGAGCCTATACATTGAACTAATATAGAGGACTATTTCCTACTACATCCACGGATTGACCGGGAAATGAGAACAATTGGATTCAATATTTCTGACCTTTGACGAGTGCCTAAAGAAGAGTCGAAGGTTTTTGACAATGCCAACCAAAATGAATAACCAGTTCAAGGAAATCTTGGCTGTTGATTCCCGATCTCGTGATATCGGTGCTAGTTTTTATACATATATTCCTTTCTACATCTGGAACCTTAGTATGGCATAATGGTTGACGAGTCTAGTACAGTTGATTGTTACGGGTATGTTGGGTTCCCCATATAAGATTCTATATTCAGTCAGTTATGTGCCATGCATGATACACGCTTAGGCGATCATGTATCATTCGATACCTGACTGGACTGACGAGGCAGGTTTTTTTTTCCCGCAGTAGGTTGCCATTTCTTTCTGCGGTAGACCAGTTGCCATCCAAGGCTGAAGAACACGGTCTGTCCTGTTATTTCCAGTAACTGGAGGGAGAGGAAGAGGATTCATACCTTTCACAACGGCATTAGCATGTAAGTGAATATAATGCATTCAACTGGAATTCGAACTCGGCTCTGCGATTCCTTAATCCGAGCCGCTGTGCAATACTTAATCGTGCCTAATCTGTCTATATTTACTTTATATTATTTGCTTTCAATTTATTTTTCTTTGATGTCTTTTTTTCAGTTGTTTATTTACTTACGTAATATATTCATCATAGATTCTATCGTTATCCAAAAAGTAGAAGGATGTTATTTTTTTGGTTCAGTCTAGAATCAAAAGAAATTATTTCATAATAAGCGTCATGTTTTGAAAAAGAGAAGAATATTAGAATAAAATAAAAAACAAAAACAACAAAAAAAGCGCCTATCTTCGGAATAATATTTAAAGGGTTAAACTCATAAACAAAGTCAATCTCATTCCTTAAATACATATAACAGTACTAAAAACAATGACAATCGAAATTGAAATGTATGCCTCATGTATAATTCTTATATATTGGCCTTTCCGACACCTGTACACCGCAGGTCAAATTCACGGCAAATATTCTGAGTTAATGAAGCAAGGTTCGCTTTTACAGTTCTGTGAAGAAACTGATTTACGGGAAACGTTCGGATAGCGTCATCATCTCTCTTTCCTCACTTACTATTTGATAATGATGCATTAAAAATTAATCACTTATCAGAAAATGACTGCTGTTTAGAAAATTACCCAATTCCCTGCTCGTTAACGCGTTCAATATTTAGATGGACTGATATCTTTTTCCTTCCCAATGAATTGCTCACGTTAAAGAAGCGCGAACATCAGCTGCATTTGTAACGAGACTAACCACATTACACAATCTAGTAAGATGGATGCACAGTAAATGTTTAAGATTTGCGCTTTGTTACAGAACAACTGTTAATTACACTGGTAGAATTGCTAGTCTGATTAGCTGGATTTTTAATAATACTGTGACCTTGTGCCAGACTAAAACACATTGAACGGATAGCTAAATTGTATACATTTCAGAGGGGCCTATTTAAGCAATATATACTGTTGAGTGAGCCTTTATATGTAGTGACTTCGATCCACACATGTGTCATATATCGAACAACTTGCACATGCTTTTCTTCTTTTTGCCATATCCTTCAAGACATTGACAATCACAGCTCTTCACAGTTTCCTGTCTCTTGTAACTCTTAGTGAATTTCGACTTTTTGCTATTCTTCCTAAACAAGCCTGTGTAAAATAGGTGGCAGGACAGAGTTTAGGTGAAATTGGCGATCTGACGAGGCAGATTTTATTCCCGCTTTAGGTTATCATTTCTTTCTGCGGTAGACCAGTTGCCATCCACAGCTGCAGAACACGGTCTGTCCTGCTATTTACCCATAAATGGTGGGGGTGGAGAGAAGAGGATTCATGGCTTTTCCAAGGCTATTAACACGCAAGTGAATGTAATGGATTCGACTCGATTTCGAACTCGGCTCTCGGATTCCTTAATCCGAGTCGCTATTCATTAAATATTATGATACATTTCTTATGAAATAATGAATAGATGAACTCGTTGTGAATTCTTCGACTGCAAATATAATAAAAGATATTTATCACACAGTTTCATATGGATTGAAAAAAATCAATCACATCCCCGATGCATAATTTGGGCTCGAACATTAACAAATGAAACTATGGTTCCTAGCAATTTCAAGAGACATTTGCAATTCAGACATTCTCACTTAGTCCTAAAAGCCGGTGGAATATTTCAAACAACTTTGACTCAGTAATACGTAACAAGCAAAAATATGGGCCAAATATTCAGTGATATCAGATGCTTTATCTGATATCACTGAATATTTGGCCCATATTTTTGCTTGTTAAAGAAGCGAGTTACGCAATTGCAGAAATGGTAGATAGGAAAATCGAAACCTTATACAATTATAGGATCCTTTATATTGCCTGCCTGCTGTGCAATTGCAAAAACGACGTTTGAAGAACAATACCGCTTTTGGACAATACAATATCTTGGCATATTAAGGATTTATCTAAAAATATAGAATTTCAAGTAATATCTCACCTCAAAGAAGTAAACATGTTTGCAATTCAGTTGGATGAGTCTACTGATCTCAGTGGTAAACCCAATGTTTTAGCATTCATTAGATTTGTTTGTAAAGAATAAAACATAGAATAAAGGGCTAATATATTTTGAATTTAATCGATAATTACTTCAGCTGTAATAACTTGTATTGTGATTTCAACTTAAGTATTTGAACGGATGAAGCTCAGAAATAATTTTAATTATGATTTTATTACAAAAACTAATAAATTGTTTGTGTTAATAAATGAATCTTGAAAAGTATACTATTTTAACTCCTTATTTATTTACCAAGATTTATGTGAGCAGCCGAAGATTAACTACAGCGTACTGTGAAATAAAAAAAAGGTTGAAAATACATTGGCGTATAGGCTAATTTTGCAGGTCATTAGGACTATTTTGATTTGTATCCTGTTTGAGCGTTCTTTTTATGTAGTCTGCTGCGTAATAAACTGAAATTAATAAATGTATATCTAACCGTAGAGGAATATTCAGAAGGTTAGTCATACAGACCATTGTTACTGTATTGTAGACTCAGGAAATGATGATTCCCCGATCAGTACAATGTTACCCTCTTCAAATCTAGGGTCAACCGATATCTATATTGGACAACTTTATTCAGTAACCCTTTATCTTTAGTAACACTTAGGCCATATAGGTTCTGAACAATAGTAAAAAAAAAAGAGTGAGTTTGTACCTCACTGGATGTTTCGACGGTTTTAAATTTGTGGTGTACTGTGATAGTTGTAGAAAATTCGTATGTATTGGGCCAGAAAGATAATGTTCGTTTATTTATTCTAATGACCGAAGAACGGGCAGAAAATCGACTTTAAGTCTATTTCCAAATTTATTCATATTTCAAAACGTCCAAGAAAAATGTTGACATTATATGATTATAAAAAAAATAATCGTTAAATCATGAATTAATCTCATGTGCATTTTTAAAAATCTCATAAACATTTTTTTCAGAAACAATTCAACAGAATTTCAATAAATTAAAAACTATATAACTACATCTGTTTTGCTTTTAGATATCAATTTCAATTGATTGAGCTCATAGAGAAGGAGGTTTTTTCAATAGATTTCAAGTATTTTCTAAATTATTATTTATTTAAAGGCCTCTAGATAGGCAACAAATCGAAAAAATATGTGACTCTTACAATTTTAAAAATTAAGGTAAAATATTGAAAACAATAAAACATATATTACAATGAAATATAAAATTATATATAATTTTTCCAGCTTAGTAAGTTCATAATCCTGAAAAGGAATTTCTTGAAATTATCATGACTTAATGTCTTCCACCCTACCAAGTAACCATTAAAGATTTTAAACGACGTTGTTTGAGTAATTATAGCAGTATCTCCACGCTACAGGAGACTGAGTTCTCTTTAAATAAAGACACAATTTTAATCGTAATCTTAAATTTATTTGGTTAATGGACAACGGTTTATGTTGTATTATTCTTGTCGTTATTCATATATAAGCGACAGTTTGGAATGTATAACCTCTTTAATCCAGTTTAATATGATAAAGAAAATGATAGATACAATTTAGTCCTGGGAATGACAACGAACTACATACATGAACAAGGTCTCTGCTCG
The DNA here is from genome assembly GCA_903632075.3 of Acanthosepion pharaonis. Lineage (NCBI taxonomy): Eukaryota > Metazoa > Mollusca > Cephalopoda > Sepiida > Sepiidae > Acanthosepion > Acanthosepion pharaonis. The sequence continues at coordinate 1,690,892 of CAHIKZ030003337.1, read as the reverse complement.
GGAGATTGGGGATATTGAGGAGGGGGCGAAAACACCTCTTAATTGCTATTGTTCCCAGGTCCACCCAATATGGGTTAATTGTGACCCTCCCACCAAACAGAATAGGCTATGAATGCATAAAAATAATTTTCATAGTAGAAATACAAGGAATGCATTTTTATAGTCAATCAGTTATGTGCCATGCGTGATACACGATTAGGTGATCATATACATGACTGACTAGGCATATATTATTTATGTATTTTATTATTTTTATTTATTTATCTATTTATTTATTTTTTATTTTTTTTATTTATTTATTTATTTATTTATTTTTTTTTTTTCTCACTGCAGTAAGTTGCCATTTCTTTCTGCAGGAGACCAGTTGCCATCCAAAGATATAGAACCCGGTCTGTCCTACTATTTAACTGGGGTGGGAAGAGGATTCATACCTTTCCCAAGGTGAATATAATGAATAATAAGTGAATATAATGGATTCGACTGGAAATCGAACTCGGCTCTCCGATTCCTTAATCCGAGCCGCTATCCATTCCTGCACCGTATAGTAAAAAGTTCTAACAACACATTTTATTGTAAAAATACCAGAAATACATTTTTATATAAAAAAATATCAACACTATATATATGTAGTAAAATCACCTACAATACCTATTTATAATAAAGTTACCAAAAATACATTTTATCTGTAGTTGAAAGCATACGATATCGTTCAAACATTTAGATTTCGGCGTTAAATACCCCACAGATGTTGATATGCCGCCCCAAAATATCAACCAACAAACTAACCAACAAATAAGATTGACCTGTTGTCTAGATATCATTAGTTAAGCGATGCAAAGAAGAAAATACAAATCAATATGGAGAAAAATTTAAAGACTTGTAATAAAAACTCATATAGAATATATTAATCGTGCTAACTGCTAAAAACCGCCTTCAGTCGCTGTTGTCAATATGCAGTTCGCTGTTGACATATGAGATACACCTGAGCTCGTCACAAAACACCCAAGAGAACAATTAGGAAATATGAAAAACGCAGGCCATTAACGCATCAATGAAACACGCATATCCATGTAACATCTGCGGCCGTCTTTGCCTATCATATGAGGCACTACATGACAATATGATTCTCGAGCCCGAAAAAATAATGGTCTTCTGAGACCGGGATGCTGACAATTACATATGTATAGATATATTTCTTATTACTATAAATGTTATACATAGTGCATACACGTGTTTGACTTATTATAGCTGTATTTATTATTTTATTAAGCCGTGAGATTTATAACAATAAGCTATCTTATAAATGAAAAATTGTACCCACAACAGGAATCGAAACGACATTCGTTTTTTTCTTTTTTCATCGGGGGAGCAACTTTTTATCCAAAGTGGGCATCTACCAGTTCGGCAACGGTGACTAGCTGACAGGGAAATATTTGAATAAACGAAGGGCCGTTTTTCTCGTTTGGATTTCTGCTAAACTGTATCTGTTAGCTTCAGTTTCGTACCTGATTTTTTTATCCGACATTATTTTTTATGCTTCACATATTTTTCTTTAATAAGATTTCTCGAATATTCAGAAAATAAACGAAAATAAATATACACTTTAATATAAACGAAGCGTCTATGCGAATATGTTTATCATCTAAGAATAAAGCTTAAAGTGATAAAAAATCTGCCAGATTAATAAATAAAAAATCTATTACTTCTTTAGAAATTGCTTTGTTTATGTTTGGATACAAAACTGAGCGGATATGAACTTTCGGGAACTTGTAACAAGAGGGATTACGATTAAAAGCACTATTCAATCTTGCTTAATCGGCGACGCATTTCGTGACCGAATCGATGTAAAAGCATGTCGGATCTAACAACAGTTTCTCCTGCAAGGGAGGACGCATGTTCGAATCCTGCCGGAGAGCACATCCTATCCTTTAATTAAATTTCTCAAATATTCAGGCCGGTAGACGAAAAACAAAATAAACAGATAATACATATATATATATATATATATATATATATATATATATATATATATATATATATATATGTGTGTGTGTGTGTAAAAGAAAAGAAATTAGAATATTTTCAGCATTTAATATAAAACCTATATAAAGATCTTTAAAAGTGAATTAATCTGCATACTCCATATAAATGTTTATCTGAATGACAAAATATATTTGATAAAATAAATATTTAAACTTAAAGTATGATGATGCTGGAAATTCATAAATCGGCATGTACAAATTCGAAATATTTGGTTTCGTTCTAATACAATAAAACAATCAATTTTTTTAAACGACTACATGTTTATCGTTTCGTGATCGATCCATCGTTATAGATAATAGGCTTCTTAAATAGACTGCTGACACAAATGCAAATAAAGAAAAAATACAGTGTAACCCGGATGTAAGAGACCCGGATATAAGAGAAACCCGGATATAAGAGAGATTTTCTCAGGTCCCAAATTAGAGCCTGTGTTAATGTATATAAAATAGACCAAACCCGGATATAAGAGAAACCCGGATATAAGAGACTTCTTCTCCGGTCCCGACAACTCTCTTACATCCGGGTTACACTGTATACCTTTTGCATTGTTAGACTCAACGATTTATTTGAATGGAGCATCGATAAATGAAAATAAAAAGGAAAAATAAAAACCTTTTTAGCATTTCATGAATACTGGGGAATTAGACTTAATACTAACTGATCAAAAGTTTTAAACCATATTTAAACGAAGCTTTAAATGGTAAACACGTAACAAAATTAAGTCATTTGTATACAAGCATTAATGCAGTCATCATCTCCCACTGGTATCTCCTATGTTACATAAGGTAAAACATGGCAACGTCTAAAAAGTTCACATAGTTTGAACGTGGCAGAATTGTCGAGCTGCAAAAGCAACGTTTCTCTCAACGTGTCATCACTGGACGTAGAAAAAACTCTTTCAAACTTCTTAAAAAACACTGAGGAATATGAAACAGGAATTTCAAGTTGTCGGGCCAAGAAAATTTTATCGGCATTGAGCAGGCGGATTTGACGGGTTATCCGGTGAGACACCAGCCGATCATGGAACCGGATTAAGGTGTCTACGGACGCAGAATGCAGCTCAAGCACAATAAAACGGTATTTCCAAGAGAAAGACTTTAAGAACCGTAAACGTCTTCGAAATCCACACCTCATTCTACACCATAAAAAAACCGGTTAAACATTTATTGAGAGCACCAAACATGGGACATAGAAAAGTGGAAGGAGTTTTTGTTCTCTGATGAGAACAATTTAAACTAAATTTTCCAAGTGCTTTCTAAGGTTACTGGCACGATGAGGATATTCCACCGGAAACATTTTCTACACAACACAGTGGAGAAGGTTCCATCATGATCTGGGGTGTTATTTCCTTCTAACGAACAATCGAGCTTCAGGTTATACTGACTGGTTAAATAAGCATGTTGAAGTGAGCATCCTTATAGACTGAAGGCTTTCAGTTGTGTAGAAGAAGATTGGATCATTCATCCAGGCATCACCTCAATGCATAATGTCTGCAAGAAAAGGATTTTTCACAGTGAATAACGTGTTAGCCCGACTTGAACTCCATTGAAAATGTTCGGGGGTGGATAGTAAAGGAAATCTATAGAAATGAACATCAATTCCAAAGAGTGTATGATCCTCGTGAAGCCATCTTTAAGAAGCCATCTTCAGCAATTGAAAAAAAACATTCCGGTCAGCCTTCTGCAGATAATTAAATCGACATTACCAAAGCAAAGTTTTGAAATTATTCATAATATCGGTCGTGCAATTGGGTATTTACTACTCTGTTTAGGTATGGTATTTAAATTTTGACCAGCTAGCATTTAGCTTAATTTTCCAGTATTCAAAATTTCTCTATTAAATCCTAAAAAGTTTTTAATTTTTTTTTTTTCCTTTTGTAATTTTCATTTTTTGAAGCTCGACTCAAAGAAGTGGTTGAGTCTAAACTAACAAAGTAAAATGTATTTTTTAAAACATTTTCATTTGCCCTAAGAATCTGGCCATCAGTGTATGCAATACTTTATGTTGTTAAACTATGAGTGACTCGTTTTTTTTTAATTTACTTACTTATTGTTAATTGATGATAATTCATTTTCTTCGGAAAACAAATATATAAGCTAAATTCAAAGATCTAATTGCAATTAATACTTTCTCTTAACCTGACTATAGTTCTTTCTCCTACCGAAGCATGCGGTGCTGGTAGTTACATTCTTTTTTAATTATATCAACAAAAGTGGAATAAATAATGAACAGATGAGGAAAGCAAATCTAATTGATTATCGACAATTGTTATCAATTGAAAGTGGAACAAAACAGTTTCATTTAATTTGAATATCGTTTGAAGTAACCCAGACATAAGAGGCAACAATTTAAATAATTAATTTCCAAGAATATTGAGTAAGTAGGGAATAATTTGAAATAATTGATGTACGATGTTACAATACTGTGAATGCTAAAATACAAACAAGTAAACATTTAAATCTATCCGAAATGTAAGATAGCCTAGAGGTACGAAGAAAATTTGAAATAGAATTTGAAAATACTGCTTACTATGTTACAGAAATATGTAAATATAATAAAAACAAAACCCCACTAAATGAGAAATATATTAATCTAGCATATAGGGTTTTGAATATTTTTAATAATTAATTCAAACATAAATCTAATAGGACATCTTAAAAAAGATCCATATGATAAGGCAAACGATAACGTCACTGTAATCAATAGATTTGTTGATTATCCAATGACGACTTCAGAATAAAAATCTTTACTCAATAACGTTCTCTAACAGATACGATAATACAGCGTCAGTTTAACTTCGTTGTATTATTTTTTTCTGACGATAAATAGGCTTTGAGGATATGAAGGTGACCAGAGGATGATGGAAAGCGCTGGAAGAGATGAAAAGAAAAGATAAAGAGAAAACAAATGTGGACATTTTCGGCTTTTTCCTGAAAGGATCATTCATTCATTGGTGTGAAAAACAAGAGACACTATGTAAGGATTATCAACAAAATATTCCATTCTGTCAAATATATATATATATATATATATATATATATATATATATATATATAGGTTGCGATGGATAAATTGTCGTCTACATTACATAAAAATGAAAATAACACTGACATCTAATTTTAACGAATATATTTACCAAAATTACAGAGAAACTTATTGAAACACTAAAGAGTAAATTTATCCAATAAAATCACCATTGGATCCAACCACGGCCCTTCAGATGACTTCGAAATATCGTGCAACTCTGCTTTGATTAAGTTGGTGAATGCTATCCTAATCCTTACCTTCAGTTCATCTTAGGCCATACAATGAGTTTTTTTGGTCTCTCGCACAACTGCGCCCCCACACATAATAATATCTGTGTGGCATTCTGCAGAGTCATATTATCAGGATCTTCCAGTATCCGCCCTACTGACCCAATGATGCACTACTTTCTCAAGGCACGTGATGTAAGCTTGTCTGTTGAATTTTGAACCTTCTAGGAAGAAGAATGGAGGCATAATCCAAACACCTTCGTAATCACCATTAGACTCATCCAACTCTCTTCGAATCCTCTGCATTGTTCTTAGATTGACACCCAGCCACTCTAAAATGTTTGATTCGAAGATAAAAGTACTTCAACAAAGGGAATGTTAAACTTACCTATTTATTAATCACGTCGACGTGAACATTTCTAAATATCCAGTGGGCTCGCTCTCTCGCGCCATTGGTGAGCAGATCCCAGATACTAAGTAATAAGCCTACATTGTATGACAGCTTAGAAACAACTCCATTTAAAATCTTTCTCTATCTATCATTCCCACGCTAATTAAGCAAATCAAAACCAACTTTCTTTATTTTGTCTTGTATCTGACCCCTAAGGTCAAACTAAGGAAGCTAGAGCAGAAATATACTTCTCTAAAAAGTATTAATCTGCTAAACCATTAAATTATTCGGACTATTGTCCTCATATTGGGGATCCAAGGACACATGGCACAGTAGATAAAGGCGTTAGTTAGATCCAATGACAGGACCCAAAGTTTAATACCTTGTTAAGGCGGTGGAGAACTTAGAGAGGGGAATTAATAGAAGATAACTGATAAGTGACATCCATTAGACATGGCACGTGGAACTAGAACAGTCTACCCCAGTGAGCAAAATAAAGTGTTCAGTTCGACATTCCAACAATCTGAAGTAGGCCGGAGCGTTCAACGGTTGAAACGTTGTAATAAATATGGCGACAAAGATGAGGACAATAGTCCGAATAATGTAAATAGTGTATATAATAACTCATCTCAGAAATATAGACAGATGCTAAACCATTATTTAACAGTAGGACCCAACCTAAGAGAAGGAAAATCCTTGAATTCAAACCCCCATGAATAAAAGGGCATACAACTATCTTTATCCTTAGTAGAGTAACTAATCTTTTAGGAAACCCGTACAATAATCAGTCTTAAGATGGATGGACTTCGTCATCTTGCCGTAGACACACCCGCTGCTGCTACAGGTGCAATACATCTGGCATGCCGAATCCTTTAATTCTTTACAGAATTCGAACTGGTGATCTATTAATCTTCTTTACGAATATCTGATTTACAAAATATAAAGACATAATACTTCAGGTGGCTACATGTTATATAGAAACACTAAACGATAACCTTGTTAAGATTGTAGGTATGAGTTAAAATTATTGTCATTTAATTGCTTTAAAATCAGAATAGCCATTATCTCTTAACACAGTCAGTCTTCCAATAATTGTTAAAAGATAAAAGCCTAGAGTTAAATCATAATTATAAAGTTCTAATGCACATAGGTGTGCGAAGGCGAGCCGAAGTTTCTATGCATAAAATGGCCTTATCTTCTGCCTCAAAATGAATAGAAAATATTTATAACTTGGTGTACAATAGCACTGAGCATCTGTTGCTATTTTAAGCAAAGATATTAATCGCAACTCATCGATTATTTGAAATGAAATCCCTAAAATAGATAAAGCCAGTATACATAATATTCCCACTTGATACTTTTTCGATATATAAAATAAATAAGTATTGAACTATAAAGTTTATTTGCCGAAAAATGATCATATCTAACTGCGCAATACGAATAAAAATATTTTTTCTGCGCAAATGTCAACAAATAGCAGTTATTTCTATTGAATTTCGTAGCTTCGTTGCGAGGCTGAAGTTTTTAAATTCATCGTAAGTTCGACTTGACAGTTACAGAAACATTATTATAGCTTAAGAGCTTGCAAAATATTAAACTAATATCACCGAGCTCTGACAAATGACTCAATTGGAGGCCTAAGGATAATTTGAGGATATTTTATTACCAAACTGAATCCCATCCGTATCAAGAGAGGTGCATAGAAAAGGCGGTTCTGTCATGCAGTTCGTGTGACCCATACATAATAATCAATGGGATTACAATCAGTAGAGTTAGGGGGTCAGAGGTTGGGGCTGATAAAGTCGTAAAAATTATCTGACAACCACTTCTGATTCTTCCTGGATGCTGTCATACATATGGTCTCCCAGAAGCCAACCTCTCCAACCAAGGCTTGACCATGTTGTTCAGCATCTCCACATAGTGATCCGAATCTAGCCTGAGACCCTGTTCAAAGATCTGAGGTGCCATGACATCATCCTCACTGAAGACACCAAAAAAATTACACTTTGGGGAAACTTGACACGAGGAACGTCTTATGGACTGTAAGCAAGCAATCTTTTGTTGTTGGTGGTGTGCTGCTTGTCCTGACAAAATTATTTTCATCAGAGAAGAACCTGATTGTCTCATGTTCAGGAGTTTCTTTGCTTTTGTCACGGGGCTTTATCGAGACTTTTCTGTAAGAAGTTAACCTTTACACCTCTTGTATGACTGGTTCATGGCCAATTTCATGGTGGAAATTGCAACACCCATTTCCGGTGCCAAAGCCCGCAATCCCTTGTATATGTCTACTGTCACTTTCTCATGCCATTGTTGCATGCAGTCTGGTGTACGAAAGCAATCAAAACTACAACTTTGTTGAACGAACTCACACATGGATGATTTCCTGAACATTACATTGTTTCTTTTAACCTCTTCATATTATGGATTATCACTGTTGATGCCTATTAACCTCATAATCTTTCAGTTTCTTGCATTCAAGACCACGAGTCCCGTAAATCCTGGTGGGGTGGGTCATAATGTCACCGCATTTGTCTTGAACACGATAGCCTAGCGGAGCCCCACTCTCTTCAAGCTCGTTTAAATTTAGAGTTTTCTTCTCCTAGACTGATAGGTAAACACGGCGCCAATCTGTCCTGTCATTTACTCATAGCAGCCGAGAGAGAACAGATGGATTCGTATCTTTCCGAGTGGAATTTGCGCGTAGGTGAATGTAATTCGACTCGGCACTTTAATTTCTCGTTCTGAACCTCGCGTCACCACAATCGCAACATCCACTTACGCGCAAATACACTTGCAAAACGTACGAAGCCATATCCTCCCCTTAGCTATGGGTTAAATAGAAGGACTTGTATCTGTAAAAATCATTGTTATTCTCAAAAATTATTAATCCAATATTCACTCGCAAAAAAGAATTATTCTTACAAACAATATTTCGATTTTAAATAAACCCATATAGGGTTGATAAGCCATAAAAACAAATCAGAAAATCAACATCTTACATTCATATTACACACTTCATTCAGTGATTCTTTAAGCCTTGTATTTGGTGTACTTCAGTGTAGAAATATAAAATAAATTATGCAATTATACTTAACATATTTTCTATGATTATATTATTACTTTGCCCTTTTCAAAACAAATGGCGGCACTTTAAATAAATTCTCCAGTTACACTTTCTGTACTCTGCTCTCTCATGGAATCGGAATTTTACCAGTTCGTAAACATCTTGAAACAGTATGCCATTGTCAAAATAAAGTAATACCCGTTGGGGTCAGTTGAAGACGATAACTTTGCTATAATTAAAATATTCCAGATATTACAGTTGGCGAAATATATATTGTTACATTTATTTACGCGTAAATAACCTTTGAAAAGGGATGAATTCATATCTTCTTTCACTTTAGTTTTGGTTTGAATAGAAAGACAGACTAGAGGTCCTATGGCCTTGGTTGGTAACCAGTCTATCCTAGAAAGAAATGTCAGTCTTCTGTTGAAAAATCATCGGTCCAGTCAGTTGTGAATCTAAAGAGACATGATAACCCAAGCGTGTATCGCATATGGTACTAACTTACTGCCTATAAGACGGCAATGTTTTATGCATTAAAAATACATGGGTATAGCAAATAAAATGAAGTAAATAACCAAAAGAAAACTATTGTGTTTAAATTTTTTCTGAGCATGGATCCATTTATTTAGAATAGTACTCTTATAGGAGGCACGGTGAAATAAAGGATAGCGGCTTAGGATTAAAGAATCAGAGAGACGAGTTCTAATTCCAGTCGAATCGTTTACATTCATTTACGTGCTAATAATTTTGTAAAGGTATGAATAATGCCCCCCCCCCACCACCACCAAAGTATGGGTAAATAGCAGGACAGACCGGTTTCTACCCCAGAAAGAAAAGGCAACCCACTGAGGGAAAAAAGTTTGCCTCGTCAGTCATGTATCGAAAGATACATTCTTACTTAAGCGTTTATCCCGTATGACATATAACTGATATATTTATTGTATCGTAATATCCTCTAATATGAATAGCATTAAAATTAGCAGCATTAATTTCATATCGCAACTTTACGAAAGGTAAAATCATTGTTTGACTATGCATGAAATACCGAACTACCTCTTTTAGGTCCATGACATCAAAGCGTATCTATAAACCCCTCACTTTTAATGTCAGGGAGAGGTTTTGTTGGGAAAGGGGTCCTCTATTTTCTTGGCTTCCTTATTCGAGACCAAAAAAGAATTGTTGTCTGCCTGAAGGCCATATTTTTATCCATATCATTATATTATATATTTTTTTATAAAAAGTAATATTGCCTAGTTCAATACTTGTGCCGGGCAATGAGTAATTCGATTCAGTGGAAACAAGGTGAGCAATAACTGAGCAGTAGTAAAAATAGAAATTAGACGAGATATACCTATACATAGGCAGTGGAACGAGAAGTCTCTACCTACGTAGATTAAATAAAGTGTTCAGTACGGAATTCCCTGTAGGCTACCCGGATCGACATACACCTGATGAAGGCCGAGGGGCACAACGACAGAAACGTTGTGATAACAACAAGAAAAGTGAGGACAATAGACCGCATATAAATTGTGTAAATAATCCAAACTCTTTAATCTAATATCCTTAGGACTAGGTTACATACTACAGAAGTTGCCGGATGACAGAAATAACCCTTAATGTAAAACATATATAAATATAATCTTGCCATCTCATTACACGTAGATATTGCTGTGTTATCAAAGGTAGAGCAAAGCTTAAAACGGAAAATAAAACAATCATTAATGCTTTCAAATAGATGTTTTATTATTTCATGCAATACAAAAGATAAAAAAATATAATTACTGTCCTGAAAGCGTAAATATACAGTTATATATTAAAAACGAGTACGTCCGTATCAACAAAATACTCTTCTGTCGGCTGAGGCGGAAAGTGGTAAACAACGTGTGGGCCGCCCTCGTAAGCATTCACGAAACTAATGCTAACATAAAACTTGCCGGACCGTAGAAAATGCAGGACCAGTGAGAATCGGACTAAAGATGTCAGACAGTATTGCAGTTTTGGTAACTAAATATAATAACGTTCGAATGTAGCAAAAGTTAAATTTATTTGACTTAAATGTAGAAATCGTAATACTTCTGTGCTGTCTCTCTTCAGAACGTTGGCGAACATGGCTCTCCACAATTTCCAGTCTTTTGTAGCTATTAATAAACTATGTATTTTTGTGTTATGGAGTGGTTTCACAGTGGAGGCTTGTATTTGTACTAAGTCGGCCCTAAAATAGGTTCGACGTACAAAACGTTAGGAACTTGATATAATAGGTAATGACGCAGAGAAATCTAGTTGTGGTCGCTGATACTTTAGTATCCGACCAACGGTCGTCCGGCATCGACTGACTGACCCACTGAGCGACAGTATTTAGACAGCCACTCACGAGGGCATCATGTGGCACAAGGCCGGTTTAAGAGGGATCTCCGAGCCTGTGAGCTCGGCCAAAAATATGCCCTTTTAAAACCCGTATAGACGAGTTCAAGGTCGGTTTACCTCCCCGAAAGAGACTCCGCCCTTCGGCGTAGCCTCGTTCGGGTTCCTCCCCGCCCGAAGGCAGAGAATTCAACCGGTCAGCCGGTCGTCCGATTTCAGACTGAACTCAGACCGAACCACTGAGCGACTCCTCGTTACTCTTACTACTCCTGCTTATTATAGGTGGGAGAGTCTATTAACTATAGAATAGGTGTGTTCCACTATAACATTTTGTTATCTCTTCTTAACTCTCTTCCGCCATTCATTTGCATTCCATCTCTCGAGGTAGGTTATGCGCTGTTTTCCTCTTGTTTCTCTTGCCTTCATTATATCCTTTGAGTATGAAAATTTCCCAAGCCCTATTTCGTTATTATGTACAATAGAAATGTTGTGTCTTTCTGAAGTTAAGTATAAGAGGTTTTCTTTCCATTATCTCTAAAACTTCGTTGTTGCTCACATCCTCTTTATGTAGTATTCTCATTATCTTCCTGTAGAACAACATTTCTGTTGTTTAAAGACTCTTCTACATCTGTGAGGAGACTGTCCACCATTCACTAAATACTTTCCTTAGCTTTTGGAATGTATATTTCGCTATTCCAATGAGCCTTCTGATTTCAATTTCACACTTTCCGTCCTCTATTAAAACATTTCCCAGATGTTTAAATTGCTGTACACCTTTGATTTTGGTATGTCCAATAATAATGACAAAAGTCCGCTACCAAAGTATTTATTTATTTATCTTGTTGCTGGTGACAGAATATGGGGAATTAAAGTTAAAACAATTCCGATGAAAAACATTCATTCCTACTTCAGAGGAGTCTTTATCAATAAAACAGTTCCGTTGCTCTGAATAAATAAACAATTGGAGATATTGAATCCGCTGAAGAGAGTTCCTAAAATTGATCCTCCAAATTTATCAATTTAATCTTCTCCTGAGATTATGTTACTGAAGGTGAGCTTGTTTTGTTATTTTGTTAACGAAATCAGGCACTTTTGCGCAAATTATCCCTGTCCATTCGTTTAAAGACAAAGATATTTGTCTTTATTGACTTGTCTTATTCTGTGCGCTTGTAATAAAGGAAACCAAACAGCGACAGTTCGACAAAACTTTACAGGGATAGAACCGACTTATAGGTTTTCCTTGTTTGAAATCGTAGATTCGTTCAACAATGAATAAAATAATTAACTTCATCAACGGCTTTGGTCATTGTTAATACTAACAACATTTTTCCTGACAAATTTAACTCTTGTTTCATCGGAAAATGCCGTCACTTTCAAAGAATACTCATTTTAACATGAGGATGATACTAAAATGTTTTGTCTCTACCCGCTTCCTTAAAACTTTTCGCGTGATCAAATATATTTTGTGCGGTCATGCCGAAAACAATTCAGCATACGCAGGTGTATATATAAAAATGACCAGGCACTTGTTTCCGATTACATTCGTTTGCTAGGGCGACTAGACAATCCCAGTTGAAGATGCCTGTGTTTGTTCAACAATCGCAGCCATCACCTGTGGTTTATAGTGAATCAATGCTGAGCTGACCTTAGTTTTCGGGAGAGAACGCTTCGTCTGGCGTGGTTAACCATTTGAAGAAGGCTAGTATACTCAAGCCTTCGGTCATGAGTACTACTACTACTACTACTACACACGCACACACACACACACACACACACACACACACACACACACACATATATATATATATGTATATATAAATAAAAAGAAAGAACAGTAAGATATATAATGCGGTGTTCTTATAGATATTTTTATTTTTACAAAAAAGTGCTCAATGTAAATTTACTGAGCATTAATATTATAAATTAATTGATTTAAAATATGTTTTTTTCGCTACACAGTTCTAACGATGTTTCAAAAATGGAAGCTGAAAGCTTCGAATTTAATTTTCTAATTAAATTAAAGACATTAGTTCCATTTCATCCTCAGTTTTCCATATGTGTTCTTAGGACATACATGGAAAACTATTACCAAGTATAAAAAAAATAAATAAATAAATAAAGTTTATTAAATCAGAAAATGAATTAGCTATTTTGCCGTAATTGTCATAAATTTTAATAAATAATATTTAAATATAAATTTTTTAAAAATAGTAATATACATACTTATACTTGATATGGAAAAATAATTTTACTTACTGTAAGTAATACTAATACATTTACTTCTTTTAAAAAGAAATATTGTCTATTAAAACTAACGGTGAAAATATTTTAAAGTTGTATTTAAAATTGTAGTTAAATAAAACGAATTCTAACCTAAACACCTCCCTCAAAGTAATACAATCACTTAAAACACCTACAGTTAAATGAAATTAATATGAAAAGCTAGAAGATGTAAGCCATTGAATGACCCATGTCCTCTGTACTTACACGAGAAACAATATATTACTAGGTTTTATATAAAAAATAAAAGTTTAATAAATCAGTGAATTTAATTAGCTATTTTTGCTGTCGTTGTCATAAATTTTACTTAAATAATATTTAAATATAAATTAAAAAAAATTTTTAACCTAATAATATACATACTTATACTTGATGTGAAAATAATTCTACATACTGTAAGTGATTCTAATACATTTACTTGTTCTTAAAAGAAATATAGCATTTTAAAAATTTAAATATGAAAATATTTTTCAAATCGTAGTTAAACGAATTCTAACCTAACCCCCCCCCCAAAAAAAAAGAAATCTTTAAATATACAAATAGAAAACATGTCGTAAGAATTTTTGCCGTTAACAATAAAATTTTAAAAAAATCCAGACGACATGCATTTAACGGATGTCAGATTTCTTTGAAAAATACATCCCTTCCCCCTACCAAAACGTAACTAATAACCGATACATCAAAATACAGTAATAATGAACACGCACACACCCCTAGTCTGGTTGAATTGGATTTCTCTGTATCCTTGGAAACGTGAATTATGATTTTTTGCTGTGTCTTTAAAACCCAGTAATTTTAAAAGATACTCATAAATTCGCCCGAGGATGAACTGGAACTGCTTTGAATATACGCTCTTTTAGCGCTAGAGGGCGTCGTCAGTGATGTTCTGAGATGGATCATTGGGCAGTTTCGGGTCTTTCAAACATCATACTGACCTCACCAACTAATATCTTTAATTTAATTTCAAAATTAAATTCGAAGCTTTCAGCTTCCGTTTTTGAAACATGGTTAGAACTGTGTAGCGAAAAAAACATATTTTAAATCAATTAATTTACAATATATATATATATATATATATATATATATATATATATATATATATATACATAATGAAAATGGAACAGACAAAACATAGTAGCATATTTATATACATATGTATGTCTTTACAGACGCACACAATATATATATATATATATATATATATATATATATATATATATATATATATATATATTAGTGGAAAATATACATACATATGCAAAATATATATATATAAAAAAGAAATTACCCATACATGTATATTTTCAGAAGAAAATTTTCCAAGAGGAAGAATCTAGGTAGAACTCAATGTCTAGGACAGAGTAAGGATATAATAAAAAGGCTTATACACTAATATTCCATGATCATAATTTTATTCCATTGGAATCAAAATTTTGAATCAAAGGTCATCAGACCTTTGGATTCAATTTTGATTCCAATGGAATAAATTATGACCAATGGAATTAAATTATGTTTCTATTATATATATATATATATATATATATATATATATATATATATATATATATATATATATATGACCCAGAGTGTTGATAAAAGCCAGAGAAAGCCCGACATCCATAATAGCAAAAGAAATAGAGACAATGAATAAACCAATAAAAAAAAAGCGATATAAGAAAACGGTAAGATGAAATATAAGCTAAGAGAAAATGCTAAAAGACAGAAATCCTGAGTAACAAAGAGTGCTCTATATCTAGGTTGCCAAGACAGAAATTACGCTTCCCAACGTCACGAGACAGAAACGGACAGACACCTACGTAAGATTTATTCTATGTGGATGATCAGGTGACTAGATGGGTCTGGTCATCAGACAATCACAGTAACCTGAAACTTAAGATGCAGTCCGGATTTATTCTCATTCCTAGGCGGTTACTCTGCTAAGTGCTTAATATCAGGGATAGAGCGTATGTAAATTTAAAAGTGGACTTTCAGGTCAACACCTATCGGCAACAGCCTCTTTCATGCTTAAACTCAATCTTCATGTCATGATTGTCGTGTTTTCGTTTAACTATTTGTGTATCCTGTTCGATAGTTTAATATGGCGAATCGATAAAAATGTTATTGGCCTCTACAAGAAGGACATTCTCATAATCTTAAGAAACAGTAACAGACCAAAAATACAGACAAAACCAGAAAAATAATGATAGCAATCTTCAACATAAAACATAAAAACTAACCTAAAAACGTAGAATTCCTAGATGTCACATTCAAACTAAGAAAATGTACATAGCAAGCATATATAAAACCTGATGACAAACCACTTTATATACACACATCTTCCAACCACCCACAATCAATAATTGAGCAGATCCAAAAATCAGTTAACCACAGGTTGTCTGAAAATTCTTCCAGTGAAACCATCTTCATTAAAGTCAAGAAAGATTATGAAAGATCAGGGATTTTCGGCAGAACAAGCATACACATCAAACAACAACAACAACAACAAAAAAAAACATCATAAAAAAGAAACCTCACATGGTTCAACTCCACTGTACATCAAAAACGTAAAAACACATGCAGGAAAAATATTCACTAAACTCATACACAAACTTCCTGTCATCAAGAACTCTCCACAATATAATCAACAAAATAACTGTAAAAACAACTACAGTTACAGAGAGAACATGACACAACTAATAAAAACACAACATAAACCCAAAAAGCACCCGAACAAATCAAATTCACGTATAACTGCGAAACAAAAGACCACACCTGTTGTCGAACAATAAATCAATACCCGAGCCAAAACAAAACACATATGGCCTGAATTAAGAAACAGACTATGGCCGCTGTGTGTTGACATAGATGTCCATTTTTGTATATATATATATATATATATATATATGGCGAAGGACGCTACTTGCTAACAAACAGTAATTTTAATTTATTTGTAACAAAGTTATTTCTGATGAAAGATTGAGGACAATTTGAAATATCAAACATATATATAAATAAATAAATACTTTCATAAAATAAAACATTATTATTTTTCAATTTGAAACTTTATATATATATATATATATATATATGTGTGTGTGTGTGTGTGTGTGTGTGATATGATATGATATGTATGTGTGTGCGTTTGTATAGGGAGAGAGAGAGAATGCAGAGTGAGATCTGGTATCAATTAAACAGTACACGATGTAAAATAGCTAAGATAAATTCATATTAAAAATTATATAGCACCTCTTCATCGCTCAATTTTATTTAATGTTTATGCCCATGTCAATCATAACGTGCAAGGGTAAGTGTCTAATGATTGGCAGCTGCATAAAACTCTCAATAGCATCGAGCGGTGATGGAATAGATATTAAGATGGTATTACACGCACTCACACACATACCGGGTGTAACAGCAAAATTGTCAAAATCGTGTCACAACAAAATTATCCAATTGTTAGATTAATCACTGAACCGTTGTATCTTAGAAATGATTAAAAAATATCTTACTGGAAATTCTCACTCTCTTTAGACAATAAGAATGTATATAGTTCCCAGCTGAAATAATGATCTTTGTTGCTGTTGTGACTTCCTGATCCAGTTTTCCTCTCTAATCTTCCCACTTTTTTAAAACTTATTCACCGTTCTATTGATGGTCTTGAATGAATTTTGAAGTTGGAAGCCAGAATATGAATGTTGGTACTATTACTGAAGTCCAGAATGACCTTTTTTCCTCTCGCTATTGCTCATTTGAGAAAACATAGTTGAGCAGACACAAAACGATTTTAAGCTTTTCTCTTTCTATCTCAAAGAGGTTTTCAATGATTCTTTCGATAAATGGAGACATGACAGGATTAGTGTGTCTAGAGCAAAATATATTCCTTCTCCAATACAGGCTGTCACCCAAGACAAAAGGATTCTGTTTGATCTTTTATTTTACCTATAGCTGGAGGAATATAGATTCGTGTCCCATTCCAAGGGAATTAACTCGAATGAAACCGAATCGAAAGAGAACTGCAACTTGTATGCAGAATTCAATTTTCGCATTCGGTCGAAACGTTAAAATGGTCAAAACGTTAAAACACTTAGGAAAACCTACCAAACTGCATCCGTAACATTAGTAGAAAATACAAGTATAATATCTTCATCCACTTATTAAAGAAAAAAAAATTGAAATAATAAAAGCTCTAATAATAAAAAAAGAAAAAGCTAACACTTAATAACATTAAATAAAAACACGGCTACAATGTGCTGACCGTGTTTGGAAAATAAAATAAGTAAAACTTCAGACACATTCATAAAAACCGCATATTCAACAAAAAAATATAAAATAAAAATTATCCTTGATAATCGTTAAAATAATAGCCAAAGGCGCTCGGATGTGCAGAACTTTTTGACAATTTCTATACACTTTCTACACACTTTGTGTCGAGAAAAGAAAACATTTGTATGAACACAAGAAAAGTAAATTAAAATGTTTAACCACATTACCTAATCAGCCACCATTAATGACCCCGCCATATATATATATATATATATATATATATATATATATATATATATATTATTTAGTGTAGTGGGACAGCAGATCATTATTTAAATCTATATTGTTAAATATATATATATATATATATATTTATTTTTAAACATATATTATTAAATATATATATATATATATATTATTTAGTGTATTAGGGCAGCAGATCATTATTTAAACATATATTGTTAAATATATATATATATATATATTATTTAGTGTATTAGGGCAGCAGATCATTATTTAAACATATATTGTTAAATATATATATATATATATTTTTAGTGTATTGGGGCAGCAGATAATTATTTAAACATATATTGTTAAATATATATATATATATATATTATTTAGTGTATTGGGGCAGCAGATCATTATTTAAACATATATTATTAAATATATATATATATATATATTATTTAGTGTATTATATAGCAGATCATTATTTAAACATATATTG
>CAHIKZ030003337.1:1655000-1660000 GCA_903632075.3 Acanthosepion pharaonis | reverse complement strand
AGATCATTATTTAAACATATATTGTTAAATATATATATATATATATATTATTTATATATATATATATTATTTAGTGTATTGGGGCAGCAGATCATTATTTAAACATATATTGTTAAATATATATATATATATATATTATTTAGTGTATTAAAGGTAGATCATTATTTAAACATATATTGTTAAATATATATATATATATATATTATTTTTAGTGTATTAAAGGCAGCAGATCATTATTTAAACATATATTGTTAAATATATATATATATATATATATTATTTAGTGTATTAGGGGCAGAAGATCATTATTTAAACATATATTGTTAAATATATATATATATATATATATTATTTAGTGTATTTGGGCAGCAGATCATTATTTAAACATATATTGTTAAATATATATATATATATATTATTTAGTGTATTAGGGCAGTAGATCATTATTTAAACATATATTGTTAAATATATATATATATATATTATTTATGTATTATTTAGTATTGATAATTATTTAAACATATATTGTTAAATATATATATATATATATATATTTTGTATTAACAAAAGATCATTATTTAAATATATATTAAAATATATATATATATATATATATTTATTTAGTGTATTAAAGCAGATCATTATTTAAACATATATTATTAAATATATATATATATATATATATATTTAGTGTATTGGGGCAGCAGATCATTATTTAAATATATATTGTTAAATATATATATATATATATATATTTAGTGTATTGGGCAGCAGATCATTATTTAAACATATATTGTTAAATATATATATATATATATATATTTATTTAGTGTATTAAAGCAGCAGATCATTATTTAAACATATATTGTTAAATATATATATATATATATATTATTTAGTGTATTAATAAAAAGCAGATCATTATTTAAACATATATTGTTAAATATATATATATATATATTATTTAGTGTATTAGGGCAGCAGATCATTATTTAAACATATATTGTTAAATATATATATATATATATATTATTTAGTGTATTAAAGCAGCAGATCATTATTTAAACATATATTGTTAAATATATATATATATATATATATTTATTTATAATTGGGCAGCAGATCATTATTTAAACATATATATATTAAATATATATATATATATTTTATATATATTATTATTTAGTGTATTTATATATATATTTAGGGTAGATCATTATTTAAAACATATATTGTTAAATATATATATATATATATATATTATTATTTAGTGTATTAAAGGCAGAGATCATTATTTAAACATATTGTTGTTATATATATATATATATATATATTATTTAGTGTATTGGGGCAGCAGATCATTATTTAAACATATATTGTTAAATATATATATATATATATATTATTTAGTGTATTAAAAGCAGATCATTATTTAAACATATATTGTTAAATATATATATATATATATTATTTAGTGTATTAAAGGGCAGCTTATCATTATTTAAACATATATTGTTAAATATATATATATATATATATATTTAGTGTATTGTATTGGCAGATCATTATTTAAACATATATTGTTAAATATATATATATATATATATTATTTAGTGTATTAGGGGTGAGATCATTATTTAAACATATATTGTTAAATATATATATATATATATATATTTAGTGTATTGGGGGGCAGATTATTTAAACATATATTAAATTATAAATATATATTGTTAAATATATATATAAACATATAAATATATATATGCTATATATATATTTAGTGTATTGGGGCAGCAGATCATTATTTAAAATATATATTGTTATATATAATATATATATATATATATTTTATATATTTAAATTATATATATATATATTATTTAGGGCAGCAGATCATTATTTAAACATATATTGTTAAATATATATATATATATATTATTATTTAGTATTTGGGCAGCAGATCATTATTTAAACATATATTGTTAAATATATATATATATATATATTTTTAGTGTATTGGGGGCAGATCATTATTTAAACATATATTGTTAAATATATATATATATATATATATTATTTAGTGTATTGGGGCAGCAGATCATTATTTAAACATATATTGTTAAATATATATATATATATATATATTATTTAGTGTATTGGGGCAGCAGATCATTATTTAAACATATATTGTTAAATATATATATATATATATATATATTTAGTGTATTATTTAGTGTATTGGGCAGTGAATCATTATTTAAACATATATTGTTAAATATATATATATATATATATTATTTAGTGTATTAGGGCAGATCATTATTTAAACATATATTGTTAAATATATATATATATATATATTTATTTAGTGTATTATATATAGCAGATCATTATTTAAACATATATTGTTAAATATATATATATATATATATTATTTTTTGTGTATTAGGGCAGCAGATCATTATTTAAACATATATTGTTAAATATATATATATATATATATATATTATTTAGTGTATTGGGGCAGATCATTATTTAAAATATATATTATTAAATATATATATATATATATTATTATTTAGTGTATTAAATATAGCAGATCATTATTTAAACATATATTGTTAAATATATATATATATATATATTATTTAGTGTATTAAAGGCAGCAGATCATTATTTAAATATATATTGTTAAATATATATATATATATATATATATTTATTTAGTGTATTAAAGGCAGCAGATCATTATTTAAACATATATTGTTAAATATATATATATATATATATTATTTTTAGTGTATTGTATCATTATTAGCAGATCATTATTTAAAATATATATTGTTAAATATATATATATATATATATATTATTTAGTGTATTAGGGCAGCAGATCATTATTTAAATATATATTGTTAAATATATATATATATATATATATATTATTTAGTGTATTAGGGCAGAGATCATTATTTAAAACATATATTGTTAAATATATATATATATATATATTATTTAGTGTATTAAAGGGCAGCAGATCATTATTTAAACATATATTGTTAAATATATATATATATATATATATTATTTGTATTTTAGGGCAGATCATTATTTAAACATATTAAATATATATATATTAAATTATATATTGTTAAATATATATATATATATATATATATATTTTTTTAGTATTGGGGCAGCAGATCATTATTTAAACATATATTGTTAAATATATATATATATATATATATTATTTAGTGTATTAAAGCAGCAGATCATTATTTAAACATATATTTAAAATATATATATATATATATATATATATTTATTGTTATATATATATATATATATATATTATATTGGGGCAGTAGATCATTATTTAAACATATATTAATATATATATATATATATATATATATTTATATTAAAATTGTGATCATTATTAAACATATATTGTTAAATATATATATATATATATATATATTATAGTGTATTAGGCAGCAGATCATTATTTAAACATATATTGTTAAATATATATATATATATATATTATTTAGTGTATTGGGCAGCAGATCATTATTTAAAATATATATTGTTAAATATATATATATATATATATATTTATTTAGTATTAAAACAGATCATTATTTAAACATATATTGTTAAATATATATATATATATATATATATATTTATTTAGTGTATTTAAAGGGTTAGATCATTATTTAAATATATTTATTAAATATATATATATATATATATATATATATATATTATTTATTAGGCAGCAGCATTAAAGGCAGATCATTATTTAAACATATATTGTTAAATATATATATATATATATATATTTAGTATTAGGGCAGCAGATCATTATTTAAACATATATTGTTAAATATATATATATATATATATATATTATTTTTAGTGTATTAGGGCAGATCATTATCATTATTTAAATATATATTGTTAAATATATATATATATATATATATATATATATTATTTAGTGTATTAAAGGCAGATCATTATTTAAACATATATTGTTAAATATATATATATATATATATATTTAAACATATTTGTTAAATATATATATATATATAGATTATTATTATTAAATATATTGTTAAATATATATATATATATATATATATATATTTTTTTTAGTATTGGGCAGATCATTATTTAAACATATATTGTTAAATATATATATATATATATATTATTTAGTGTATTAGGGGGTGCAGATCATTATTTAAACATATATTGTTAAATATATATATATATATATTATTTAGTGTATTAGGGCAGCAGATCATTATTTAAACATATATTAAATAAATATATATATATATATATTATTTAGTGTATTAAAGGCAGATCATTATTTAAACATATATTGTTAAATATATATATATATATATATTATTTAGTATTATTTAAAAGCAGATCATTATTTAAACATATATTGTTAAATATATATATATATATATATTATTTAGTGTATTAAAGCATGAGATCATTATTTAAACATATATTGTTAAATATATATATATATATATATTATTTAGTGTATTAGCAGCAGATCATTATTTAAACATATATTGTTAAATATATATATATATATATTATTATTTAGTGTATTGGGGCAGCAGATCATTATTTAAACATATATTGTTAAATATATATATATATATATATTATTTAGTGTATTAGGGCAGCAGATCATATATTTAAATATATATTATTAAATATATATATATATATATTGTTAAATTATTATATATATATATTTAGTGCAGTATTATTTAAACATCAAATATTTAAATATATATTGTTAAATATATATATATATATATATATTATTTAGTGTATTGGGGGCAGTAGATCATTATTTAAAATATATATTGTTAAATATATATATATATATATTATTTAGTGTATTGGGCAGCAGATCATTATTTAAACATATATTGTTAAATATATAAATATAT
>CAHIKZ030003337.1:1492500-1652500 GCA_903632075.3 Acanthosepion pharaonis | reverse complement strand
TCACTTGATTTATAAGTTCAGACAAATTTGATATTTTTAGATGTCGCGGTTAAGGAAAATTCCATCTTTTTATTTTAGGGTTATGAAGATTTAACTTATTTAGAAAGCTCATGTGTCTAATGAATTGTTGCTATCAAGTTGGTCAGGGTAGGGTAGGGCTAGTGTATATATCTGTCTATTGATACAATTACTTTTTCCAAGTGGAAATTTGTGGTAGTCTCTATGTTCCAATGCATCGTCTGAGTTTCAATAGCAATACATTTGGCATTCTTAATTTTAATTATTTTTTTTTATTTAATTTTCGTTTTTGTAAATTACAATTACGATTTTTTCAAAAGTGTCAATCAAATATTATTTAGTCACATTTTTAATATTTATATTTTTATTTGTACCAACATAAGATATTATATTTAATTTCTTTACTAAATGAGTACATATATGGTAATGTTAAAATGAATATATTAGAATCTAATTATGTATTTATAAATAATTTTATTCAAATATAAATTTGTTAACTCCATACTTAATAAATACTGCGCCTCATGAGTAGGCAAGAAGTCCGTCGCTCACTTTCTGAGCGACTGTTCGGTTCAACTCTCTTCCTACGGACGGAAGGAACCCGAAGGAGGCTACGCCGAAGGGAGGAGTCTCCTTCGGGGAGGTAAAACCGTCCCTGAACCCGTTTATACGGGTTCAAACGGGCATATTTTTGGGCAGAGCCCACGGGCTCGGAATGCCCACGTTAAAAAGCCTTGTGCCACATGACACCCTCGTTGGGGGGTGACTGAAATACGTCAGTCGTTCAACTCTTGAGTGACTGTTCGGTTGTACTCTCTTCCTACGGACGGAGAGGAACCCGAAGGAGGCTATGCCGAAGGGCGGAGTCTCCTTCGGGGAGGTAAAACCGGCCCTGAACCCATTTATACGGGTTGAATGGGCTATTTTTTGGCCGAGCTTAATGGCTCGGAAAGCCCACGTTAAAAAGGCCTTGTGCCACATGACACCCTCGTTGGGGGGTGACTGAAATACGTCAGTCGTTCAACTCCTGACCGGCTGTTCGGTTGAACTCTGCTTTCGGGCGGAGAGGAACCCGAACGAGGCTACGCCGAGGGCGGAGTCTCGTTCGGGGAGGTAAACCGTCCCTAAACCCATTTATACGGTTTCAATGGGCATATTTTTGGCCGAGCCCGCGGGCTCGGAGATCCCACGTTAAAGCAGCCTTGTGCTACATGATGCCTTCGTGGGGGGGGGGTGACTAAATATAGTCAGTCAGTAGTTCAAGTCGAGTCAAGAGTCGAGTCAGAGGTAGTCCGAGACAGAGTCGCGTTCAGACTATTACTGCAAGACATTAAAATAGTGATACTGATCGAGACACCTTTGTTCTCTCTACTAAACCTGATTGTTCATACTAACTCTTCTACTTCTCTGTATATATTCCTATTGGTTCTACCTTGGACTATCACCGTGGTACAAGGAACCGGACCATAACAATATATATATATATATATATATATATATATATATATATATATATATATTGTGTGTGTGTGTGTGTGTGTGTATATATATATATATATATATAAACACACACACGCGCATATATATATATTTCTGAGATGAGGTATTATGTACACTATTTACATTATTCGGACTATTGTCTTCATCTTTGTCGCCATATGTATTACAACAGGACGCATGGCACAGTGGATAAAGGCGTTGGTTAAATCCAGTGACAGGACCCAAATAGTGTGAGTTCAATGCTCGTTTAAGGCAGTGGAGAACTTGAAGACGGTAATTAACGGGAG
The DNA here is from genome assembly GCA_903632075.3 of Acanthosepion pharaonis. Taxonomy (NCBI): domain Eukaryota; kingdom Metazoa; phylum Mollusca; class Cephalopoda; order Sepiida; family Sepiidae; genus Acanthosepion; species Acanthosepion pharaonis. The sequence goes on along the minus strand of CAHIKZ030003337.1, from coordinate 1,650,695 downwards.
ATAACTGATAACTTATATCCATTAGACATGGCACGTGGAACTAGAACAGTCTAGCTCAGCGAACGAAATAAAGGGTTCAGTTCGACATTCCAACCTCCTGAAGAAGGCCGGAGCATACAACGGCCGAAACGTTGTAATAAATATGGCGACAATGACGAGGACAATAGTCCGAATAATATAAATAGTATATATATATATATATATATATATATATATATAAAAGAAATATGTTGTAGTGGTTCCAACGAGAGAAAAGTATGTATATTAAAAAAGAGGGGTGCCGCAAACGTTTTTTGGTTGTAATGTGATTTATTGAGAAAAAAATATTATACTTTGTTTTACATAATTTCACGACACGTGTTTCTGGTCTGGTCTCACAACCGTCTTCAGGTGAAAGTGGAGATTTTACATATTATTAAAAATAATTAATTTTTCTTCATGTTCAATGTGGAATATTCTCGATATGAGACATTCTGTTTGTGTGTTGGCAATCCGAATTTTCTTTCTAGAATTGTCAATGAAAGAGTTCTGCGTGAAGGGTCATAAAACAATTAAGGTTTGTCCAGCGAGTAGTTATCGGCATTTAATCTTTTAATGTTTTAGTGACCTCTATGTGCTCTTGGATCTGTTTCTATTTTGGCGTGTTCCTGTCAGCATGCGTGTATATATGCGTGCGTATATTTCCCACTATGAGGAATTCGTAAACTTATTTATACCTATACACGCATACATACACACATACACACTATCCCACCACAAGTAGTCAGTACACACACATATACACACATATTTCCCATTTATAGCATGGAACCAGTATATATATATAATGTATCACCATTTTCTTATGGGATAATCTATAGATATTTAGGTATTCTATTTTTAGTTCTCTGTCTCTCTCTCTATATTTATTACCAGTTAATAGTTTATTATTATTATTATTATTATCAGTTCATATTATTATTATTTTTGTAATAATTTCATAGTAATTAAACTGGGTTTTACTTATTTTACTTTTCTCTTTCATGGATTCCATATATTCCTTGGAAGCTTCTTTAGATCAAGTTAATGGCTTTTTAGGCTTCCTCAATATGAATAAGAATTCCCTTTTTGAATAATAACAATTATATGTCGCAGATTGTGCGGGAATCAGAGTTGCTTAGGTGAGGCATGGCCCCAAAAATGTTGGGGACATTTGATTTCTGAAGAACTAAACCTAATCTCTCATGATCTTATCTCTCTACTAACCGACTATCAACTCTATTTATTTATGACATCGCCCTTCTATTTATGATTGTCATAGAGCTTGTTCTTTCTAAATATCATTCTCTCGAATAAGGTTGAATGTGCGTTCAAAATTTCCTATATATTATACAACGTACATTTGCATCTTGCTGATTGCTTCAGTATGTCAGGTTTGACTGCAGACCGATAAATACGCATAAATATACGCGTTTCTATATGTGTGTTTAAGTGTATACGCGTTTTTATATGCATGGGTGTTCGTTTATGAATATATCAAGATGGTACCGAAATGTTCGAGGACTGATTAACAAGAATTCGGTGTTTGGTCATATTTACCAGGAAAATCTATAGCAGATACTTAGAACGTCTGGAATACTTTAGTCAGATACTGAAAATATAACAGAGATCAAGAATGCCTGTTACGGTCGTGCTGCAAAGGGTAAATTTTCTAGCATCGGGTCTATCCTTATGAAGTGAAGACTGATATGTTCTGGTCACTTAGTACGATTAGAGGGCATCCGATTTCTAAAAACAAGTACCGTTTGATGAACTAGTGCAAGGTAAACGACTTGAGACACTCGTTTACCTTACACTAGTTCATCTCAAGAACACACTGTCATGTCTCTATTTATCGCAAGAATCACTGAAAACCCCTTTGAGATATTCAGGTAGAAAGAGAAAAGCTTAAAATTATTTTGTGCCAGCCCAACTATGTCTTCTCAATTGAGCAATGGCGAGAGGAAAAAAGATGGTTCTGGACTTCAGTAGTGATACCAACATAGATACCGATGTCTGAAATTTCTAATTGGAAGACATTGTTGATGACTGGTAAGAACGACTTTGAGAAAGGCAGGACTGAATACAAAAAAAAAAAAAAAACTAAAACGGGATGCTTTCTACATGAAGAACATAAACGCCCTCCCAGGAAAAGATACTAAAGAGACTTTCATCTGACAGAATGTAGGCACGTATATCTTTCAAAGGGGGGTTTGATTACTCACATACGTCACGACAGCGATAACACGATCAAGCATTATGATGACCAACTTGATTTCTGTTGCAGTCTATACAACAAGTGTTCAGGTTACCGAGTGGACTTACCCGGCATTACAAGTCACAGCACCATGATACTAAATGCAGAAATTGGTAAGAATACTCAAAAAATATATGGATTTAAGTGTAGGTTAGTCGCGGGACTAATTACTCACCAGAGACGTCATCATTAGCCAGGCAATCAACATGAACTCTGAAATGACCGTACTAGAATAGGGGTTGACTTTCAACCAAATAGATGTTGATATAGCATGTTTAGAAACGCTGGCACGCAGACCAAAGTTTTTATTCAAAGAATGCAATGTAATGTTTGATATATTTGGCCTTGTTCCAGGGAAATCTAAATTATATTGATAAGTTTTTCATGCAATTCCACTTATGGTATGCCATTAAAAGACGCCATAAATTTTTGTATTTTTCTACATAGTTTATATTCATGAAGATATTTTAGTTCGCGTTTCTAATTAAAAACCTATCTGATATCACAAAATTATATATATATTATTATGTGTCCCAACCTGATATTTTATTTATATATATAAAAATATTGTGTTTAATGTGTTCGCTTAAAGTCTTTCTCTGTTTGGAATATACCCGTAACTCGTATTCCATTCAGAATATTAAATTAATGAGGGATGTGTGTGTGTGTGTATATTATTTAGCTATGTACATATGATTAGATTTTCTCCGTTTTATATTCAATTTTATTGAAAGTGCATTGTTTATTTTAGATTTTATCTTGAAAGGAGAAGTGTTCTGAGATAGACAGAAAGAGAGTAAAGGAGGTCGAGAGTGTAAAGGAAATCATTATGAGAATAGAGGTAATCAGAGATAGAGGAAGAAAGAGGAGAGGCAATCAGAGATAGTGAAAGAAAGAGAAAATGAAATCATTGAGAGAGGAAAGGAAATCCAAGATATAGGAATAAAGAGTGAAAGAAATCATTGACAGTGGAAAGCAAATCATAGATAGAGGAAGAAAGAGTAAAGGAAATCATTGAGGGAGGAAAGGAAATCATTAAGTGTGAAAGAAACTCATCGAGAGAGTAAAGGAAATTCATAGAGGAAGAAAGAGTAAAGAAACTCATTGAGAGAGTCAACAAGTTCAGCAGGAAGAAAGAATGAAAGAATTCAGACATGGAGGAAAGACAATTTCTGTGAAAAAGAAAGAAAGAGAAATGAACCTAATTGGGAGAGGAAACCCTCATGATATAGGAAGATAGTGTGGTTGAAATTGATAGAGAGAGAACGAAATCATATATATATACAGAAGGACACACACACGCACAGAGAGAGAGAAACAGAGAGAGAGAGAGAGAGAGAGAGAGAGAAAACAAGTAAAAGAACTCATAGGAAGAGGGTGAGAAAATAAAGGAAGTCGTGCAGAGACAAAAAGGGAATCATCAAATGAGAGAGAGAGAGAGAGAGAGAGAACGAATTTAAAGATAGATAGATAGATAGATAGATAGATAGCAGAGACAAAAAGGGAATCATCAAATGAGAGAGAGAACGAATTTATAGATAGATAGATAGATAGATAGATAGATAGATAGAAAACCAACTAGAAAGTGTTACGTTTGTCTCCGTGGAAAATGTTTTAACTGAAAATCTTATTTTACCATTGCTTATCTTTCTATAGAAATCTTTAAACTCGCTCCTCCTAAGTAGATAATCGGTGTTGTGAGATGTAAATTAGAAAAATGTTTTTAACGAAATTTATTGAATAGATTAAAATCCAAAACTTTATTTTAATCTATTATATTACTCTTACTCTTTAAATTATGATTCTGATTTCAAGGAGTTTCAAACAAGTGCATCAGATTGAGCTAATATTAGTATATAAACATGGGGGCGTTGACCACCGTAAAAGTGTTATACAGATGTGTGTGTGTGTGTGTTTATGCTCGATGTACACTGGATATTCATATATGTGTGTTTGGTCAAGTGCATGTGTGAAAACGATTGGTAGATGTTTATTTTGAATTACCACGTTATTGTGTCAGTCTAACCGAACTGCTGTTGCGTGCTTAATCGAATGATATTATCCTTTTTGTGGTAGCAAATAGTCCAGCGTCTTCAGAAGGCAACTTCTAACAATACAGGCACAAGAAAGAAATTTTGTAAACGAGAAAAAAAAAAACAGAGTTTAAAAAACAATTTCAGTCATCTTTAAATACAATAAATCTTTGAAAGGAAAAATTTTTTCTAAAGGCGACATATAGGAAAATATCTCGTGTTTATTTTTGTATCGAGCGAAAAAAACACTTATTTTCAAAAGGCAAAAACGATAGAACAAATTATGAACCGGAAGATGTTTGTATAGCAATCATAACCCGGGTGGATTTATAAATTTAAATTTAAATTCAGTAATTATCCCGAAGTGTCCTGATAAACAGCTTTTTTTTTCGTGTGCTTTGAAGACTGTTTCGCCTTGCAAGCTTGCTTTGTCTGTAGACGCGTCGCTTGACAAGAAGTACTATGTGTCTGAGTATATTAACCAGGGTACAAATGGTGAATTGGGTAGCGCGAATAAAGCATGTTTATCTTTTCCCATTAACTGGTTCTATGCTTTAGACATCAATACCTAGAGTTAGATCAAAAAAAATAAATTCAAACTGAGAGAGAGAGGATTTAGAGAAAATTTTTTGATGGGACTTTAAAGAAAGGAGTGAATATGGCATTAAATTATATAAAGATGCTATCTTTAGAATAGCATATTTACGTGACTAGTGAGAACTTTACTTTTCTGAAAAAAAAATGTTTTTCCCCTAGAATCCATATGCACATATACTATAAATCTTACGATTTGTCCATGTATTCAGTTTTTTGCCATTGTATATGGAATATTACACTTCTTGCTAAATTTAGAGGTTCTGATAAAATTAAAGAATAATGCAATTTATTTCTGACCTGACATATATTTTTCAGTAAAAAGTTTTACAAAATAAATAAATAGCTTCTCTGTTTGATTTCTAATAATATTTTCAATGGAATTATTTGACGAACAAAATTTATTGGTAACAAGGACTCAGTTTAAGACAAAGGTCCATTAGAAAATAAGTCACGTCATAATTTTTAAAATTAATCCTTAATTGAAGTTCTATGTCAACAGTCTATTCTATTGCAATTTTGAAAAATAAAGAACTTTTTCCGGCTTCAAAGACTTGTACATTGATTCCATCAAAAATTTAAATTAAATTCAGAATTTTTTACAACCCGCTAAATATTAAAATCCTCATAGTATTAAAATTGTTGAATTTATCACTGACATTTATGTCCAGAGTTTCGAACACTGTTTCTTCAACGTTTGCAAACCAATCGATGAAATTTGAATAAGCTGATTTGTTTGGAAAAATAATAATTTCTTTAATTTAATTTTATTTCATAGGACTTCTTAGTAAACTATATATTTTTTCTTTCTTTTTTGTTGTTGCTGCTTTTTTTTCTTTTTGACACTGAATAATAAATTCTTAGTTTTTTTTTTTTTTTTAACTCATGGACATACAAAATAAAACTGTCTATGCGTAAATATTTCATTTTGGAGCCAATTCCAAATTTTTGAAGCGTTTGGTCTTGGGATTTGTTCATTGTACTTGCAAAGGGAACTGGGAACTGGATTCTTTTATATAAAAACTTAAAGAAAAGATATAAAAAAACAATATTGCATTTTCATTAAACAAGTATTTGTTATTTTAATCTTTAAACTGTTTTTAAAATAGTGGGAGTATTTTGTATGTTAAATAATAAAACTTTTAATTTTTCCCAAAAAGTGATTGAAAATTTACTGTACTAAGCTACACACACTAGTAAAACCAACTGTACTTTGTACCCCCTTACCTGTTTGCATTTCTCCCCCAAAATTTGGTTTCGATCGGTTAATGTATGGCTATTTTAGAGGGTGTGGTGAACGGAATAGACGGACGGATGTACTAACTGAAGTCACTGAATTTTATATGTAGATAGATAGATGTCAATCGTTATTTTATGTTTTTTATTCTTTTTTATTGTCTCTAATAGTATTTTTTCTCATACTCTATAACACTAAGTAATCCCTTGTATCTTAGAGGCTTTATTGCCTTGCCTGGGATGAAATGATTAAAAATAATACTTGTGACTCCAGGCCAGTTAAGTTACTATTATTTTTTATTTATTTCTTAATTCATTTTAGATAAAATTAATTTAACAAAGCTAGAGTTTGGTATAGATTTTGTTTTAATTTTTTAATTTCCAACATTCAGTTTCTCAAAAAATAGCAAAAGTGTTTTGTTTTAAAGGTTTTAATTTTTTTACTTCTACTTTTTAACCGTAAATATTCTCTGTAAGTATTGTTTTCAAATGAAATCAACATTAAATTTTCGAAGAAATGATGATTTCTTTTTATTAAGTTTTTAAAGTACTTGCATGCCAATGTAAATATGGGTTTTAGTTAGAATTTTCCGGGAGGGAATATGAATTTGGCAAATTATTTGAAGCCAGATTCAAAATAAATACTAATCTTAGATGAAAAAAAAAAAAAAAAACAATAAAAATAGTTTGGGCCAGTCAATGTAACTTACTAAGTTAATATTAGGATAATGAAGACCAATTAGCCTCTCTCCCTTCCCCACTATTTCAGCTGTGTGTTGTTTTTCTGTTTTTCTTTTTTTTGTTATTGTCGTTCCTCATTTAACGACTGGATTCAATCTCAACGACCTGATCAATAAATGAACGGGTCGTTAAGCGAGTAGTTTTACCTGACTGCTTCTTCAACATTTCTAATTTATTCCTAAATGTTTATACAGCACAGTAGTGTACTGGTTAGTAAACGTGATAAACAACACTTCATTTATATTTTACTTTATTTAGCCATTTTGATTCATTCTGAAGAAAGAAACCATCAATAAAAAAAATCTAAAATTTTATTTTAAAAAATTATCAAAGTTAAAAAAAAAAACATTCTGAATAGCCTGGCAGAATACCTACTGGTTGTTTTTTTTATATTTTATTTTAAAAGATTTTATAGCTCATTATCAGTTCGGGACCTTTATACAAGCTGGTCGTTAAATGAAGAATGGTTTATTTAAAAAAAATAAATTATAGAAGAGTTGATATGTCCTTAAATTAACTAATCTGAGTTTTCATCATTAAGAACTTTTTTTCGAGTTTGTATTTTCTCCCGAACGCAACTTATTCAAATTGTTTGTCCGAAGATGGATGAGAAGAAAATAACAGAGCGAAAGTGAATGCCTGAGGTGACTTGATTAAGTTTGCAGAATAACTAAATTCTAAATGCCTGGAAACATAAAATGAACTTTTGTTAAAAGCAAGAAAGAATTCTCGTTCGAATAAGGGATTGAATAATGAAGAGGAATGCCAAATTATTTTAATAAAACTACAAATGTCCAAGACAATATGCAACCTGGTCGACTTATTTCAGAAAGCCAATTTAGGCGGACAATGACCGCTAGTCTCTCGTGAACAATTAAAAAGGGAAGTCTTTCTAATACACAGCGTCAGGGTTGACATAAAAACGGAAAGCAATATTATACGATTAGTTTTCAGGCATAAAATCTCCGGTGCATCTCAAAATGTGAACAAATGCTGCATGCGCCAAGTTTTAACCCAACACCGTTTACACGTCGCCGGCATCATCTCCGCTGACATAGTCTCTTTTTATTCTCTGATCAAATTAAGTCCATGAAAGATGTTGGTCGATGCCCGTAGCTTAAATCGGTGCATCGCAAGAACGGAGCGGCCAAATCAAATTTTATTGCATTCTTTGGCAAATCCTGTACAAAAAAAAGTAATTCACCATAAATACAAGAAAAGGTTAATTTGCTTTCACCCTCTTCATCGGCTGAGAAAATTAAATGATTTGCTTGTTTAAAGAACAATGGGTGGAAGAGGATATACCAGTGCATGACAATAAAGAAACACGTTAAAATAAAAAGTTGATTAAAATTCGATTACAACACTTGCATGAAGAATGACTTCAGGTGAAAACTAAACAAATTAGATGAAGCCTTACAGAATCCGCAAAAGCATCGTACGTGAAATCGAACATGTTAAAACAGAAATCTCGCCAGTAAAATATAAAACATATTCTAAGCTCTCTACTTAATAATTTAATAAGGAATAATATTACAGAGCAAGAATCAAATAGATAAATAAATATAATAAAGTGATCGAGCGAATTAAATGAAAAAAAAAAAAAAAAGACTTGAATCTTTAATACTTAAAATGTCATTCACTCAAGTTACTCTTGGCCCGTCTGTAACGCAAGGCTCAGTTCAGGTGGTTGGACCTTAAATTCTGTCTGCAATGTATGGGACTGCTGTCCGAGACTGTCGATGCTCTATCGAGCGATTGCTTATAGATTAATTTGTCCAATATTCTCATTAAACGTTTACGAAACCGGACGCAGGTGTGAGGTCTTGTACTTCTGCATTCGAAGACCGCCAATAACTTCAGGTCAGCAAATTAGCTTCTTTGGTCTTGTGCAAAATCTAAGTGCAATGTCTATTTTGCAATCATATTATATAAAGAAAAAGAACTTAAAACAAAATTATTATGTATGGAAGCATTAGAAAAATAATATGATTAACTGTAGAGATTCCATGGAAAATCGTTGGAACTTCGGAATAAAACAGTAACTTATGAGTTTTAATAAGACAGGGGAATAGTATTTCGACTTTTTAAAAAGATGGCTTACTTGTTTTAATAAATTTGTATGAGTTTTATGGAAAGAAATAATAATGTTGATTTTTTTAAGCTCACAGTTACCATATCCCCAGTAAGAATAATTAAAACAAAAATAATTGTTTTTTGTAACACGTATTACTTTAAAATTCTGTATTGTTGTTAAGACAGCGGTAGTTGAAGCATTCACTTTCTATTAGGTTGAGTCATAAGTAATTTTCGGTTTAAGGAACCAATTGTAATGACGTGTGTATCATCCTAACTACTAATCATTTGTTACTTAAGAAGCAATTTTGATACATTAATATACCTTAGATCAACATGGATTCTCTATATGTTAAAGAAAACTTTTTTATCCATGAAACACAAGACCATCAGAGCAAAAAACTAAAAGAAGAAAAACATATTTGTCTGTTCTGCCTAGTTCTAAAAAGAGAGTCTTTAGCTCTGACGTCGAACAAATCAAAATCATTTTGTTTAGCACTGAGAACACATCATTAGAATTAGCGATTAGTAGACTCATTGTTTTAAGTTCATTCATGACGGAAGTAAGTTTTAGAAATTTTAAAAATTCAATCATTTACATAAATCTAAACATTTTTGTAATCTTTTCTTTTATATACGACAATTTATGACATTGTAATTTGATATATATATATATATATATATATATATATATATATATATATATATATATATAGAAAAAGTTTCAAATTGAAAATTATAATGTTTTATTTTATGAAAGTATTTATTTATTTATATATATATTTGATATTTCAAATTGTCCTCAATTTTTCATCAGAAATAACTGTTTGTTGCAAATAAATTAAAATTACTGTTTGTTAAAGTAGCGTCCTTCAAGAGACGCGGACGTCACGCATATGGAACGTCACTGTTCGGATATTCCTAACTTAAATCTAACTGTCATAAATATTTAAAAATTTTTACTATATCTAAAAAAAAAAAAAATTGCTTACTACTGAAATATTTATAAAGATTTAAAACACCCAAGTCCCTATTCAACCCTAGTTTATGTATTTAATTTTAAAATCCATGTTTTTTTTTTTCTGCGTGTGAATGTGGAAGTAAAATCGGAATCTATTAATAAACATTTGCAGTTTTCTAATGTGTGTCCTGGATTGATTGTAGTGTTTAGCTATGGGGGGTGTAAAGGTTGTTTTGACGTATTGTTTGTTTATGGTTATTAAAACGAAATCTAAAATTGTTTCCCAGACTCACCAGTATATCCACTATTAGGACATAAGTTGCAGAATAAATAATAGATTACGTTATGAGTATCGCAGAGGGTGTATTCTGATATTGGTGTTGGTACGGAAATGTATTAGCTATTATTAAATGCTTGCAAACTAATTAACGAAGTTTGTTGCATTTGTAATTTCTGTTTGGTTTCTATTGTTTAGATATTTGTAGGAGGTGAGATAGCTAATGGGTTAGGTGATTGTTCATTGCATTTATGGGTGGTTTATCGAAAATGTCTTTTTTGATCTTGTTGTCTAATTGGAGGTTCTTATACACAATAAATACCACTGAGAGATCGTATGAGCAACAACTAGATAGAGTTACCCAAAATAACGATGTAACTATCCTCTGGGACATGCCAATTCAAAATGGCAGGGAAATAAAAGCCAACAGAGCTGATATTATCATAAAAGACAAGAAATTCAGGAAGTGTATACTTATTGACATAGCAGTACCATCTGAGAGAAACACCCCATAAAAATATTGAGAAATTGTCCAATGAAAAGGACCTGAAGATCGAGATTATCAGGATGTGGGTCATGAAGACTGATACTGTACCAATAGTAATCGGAGCTCTGTGCCTACTAAGAAAAGAAATAGACAATTTTACTAAGAGTGTTACAGGTATCATCAACATTCAAGTTGCCCAGAAAATTGCCCTATTAGGAACATCCCATATAATAAGAATAGTACTATCCATTAAATGGCAATTTTTCTACATGGCCTAAGAATCATAGTTTTCTGGTGCTGAGAAGTTGTTCTGGAGAGTTCGTACATTCCAAGTGCCTTGATGTAGTTGATGTTGTTTCGTAGAGTTTGTCGCAGTAGCCGGGTATGTGTAACCAATTCTGTGTTTGGTGCAATAGCGTGTTTCGTGCGTCTGAGTTTCTCGCTTTCTCAGGTTATCGAGAATGTTCTAGTATTTCACAAAACATTGCGCACATATCTTGAAATCGTTCTTATCCAGGAGATAAAGGTTAACTTCCTTTTAATTTTCTCTAAGCTATTCCGCGTTTCAAGAGATTTGTGAAATGTCTGCTCAGATGTACGAAAGGCATAAAAGTTTCCAACACAGAAAACGGAAGCCACAGGCCTAAATGAATCTCCACACCATCAAGTTATAGGCAAATAACAGAGCAAAGAGTTTAAGTGAAAGTTAACCCTGAATTCAAAAACCCCTATGATTATATGTTTATATATATATATATATATATATATATATATATATATATATATGTGTGTGTGTGTGTGTGTGTGTGTGTGTGTTAGCTTTATCTCTGATATTGAGCGCTTTCTAATAAGTACCGCGCATATAATATATAAATAATATATATATTTACATATGTGCTTGGATTGATGTGAGTTTGTGACCCTCGGTTTCACGCTTTTGCGATCGTCAGACAAACATATATATATATATATATATATATATATATATTATATCTACATATATATGTATATATGTTTGTATATGTATATAAGGAAGAGAAGTCCACAACACTGGACCAATTTAGAGTAATATCCCTCTTGAACACCGAAGGTAAGATCTTTTTTGGTGTATTATCAAGACGTATTACTAAATACGTATTGGCGAACAATTACATCGATAAATCTATCAAGAAAGTTGGTATGCCAGGAATGCCAGGGTGCCTGTAATACACAGGCGTACTTACGCAGCTGATAAGAGATGCGAGAGAAAAGAAAAACGATCTGACAGTACTGTGGTTAGACCTCGCCAATGCATATGGTTCCATGCCTCATAAACTTGTGGAAGAATCTCTAAAAAGGCATCACGTTCCCTCTTCAATTAGTGGTCTAATTTCAGACTATTATAACAACTTTCAGCTTAGAGTATCGGCAAGAATAGTATCGGAATGGCACACCCTGGAGAAAGGCATCATCACGGGGTGCACGCTGTCCGCAGTACTGTTCTCGCTGGCTATGAATATGCTGGTCAAGGCATCTGAAGTAGAGTGTAGAGGCCCCCTCTCTAAGTCAGGAATTCGCCAGGCCCCCATTAGAGCATACATGGACGATCTAACCGTAACATGCACATCCGTAACAGCAGGAAGATGGCTCTTGAAGGGCTTAGAGAAAAACATTACATGGTCCAGAATGACTTTTAAGCCAGCTAAGTCCAGATCATTAGTCATTAAAAAAAGAAATATAACGGAGAAATATCATTTTAAAACATCCGGTTTTACTATCCCAACCTTAAACGAAAAACCTGTTAAGAGCCTGGGTAAGTTTTTTGACGGCAGTCTAAGAGACACTGTGGCTATTGAACAGACAACTAAAGACCTTACACAGTGGCTCAATAAGATTGATAAATCAGGCTTACCAGGTCGATTTAAAGCCTGGTTATTCCATCACGCCGTTTTACCCAGAATATTATGGCCACTTTTGATGTACGAATTCCCAATGACTAGTGTAGAATCACTGGAGAAATTAATAACTAGGCGCCTGAGAAGATGGTTGGGAGTTCCGAAGTGTCTGAGCACGGCAGCACTCTACGGCAGGAGTAATGCTCTTCAGCTTCAATAGTCTTGTTGAGGAGTTTAAAGTCACAAGAGTAAGAGAACAGCTGCAATATAAAGAATCAAAAGACCCAAAAGTGGGTGCAGCATGTATTCAATCTCGAACAGGGTGAAAATGGCGTGCAGAAAAGGAGTTGGATATAGCAGAGATCGATTACGGCATAAAAGAATTCTTGGCGCTATCGCTAAAAAGGTAAGCGCGGGTTTCGGTTATTTCCTTGTCCCCAAATAAACAGAGCCAAAGGGAAAAAAACGTCAACTAATCCAAGAAGAAGTGCGAGCAGGGATTGAAGAAACGAGATACTGCAAGATGGTGGGACTTAGTACATGGGGAGCATGGACAAAATGGCAGGGGTGTCGAACAGAAAAAGATCAGCTGGTCAGACTACTGGCGATCAAACTTTGGTGAAATAAGTTTCCTAATAAAATCAGTATACGATGTGCTACCTAGCCCATCAATTTATATTTATGGGGCAAAGGGATACCCCAAATTGCCAATTATGTGGGAAAAGCGTTCCTGCAACATATCCTAAGTAGCTGCGCTAATGCCTTGATTGACGGTAGATACCGTTGGCGCCACGACCAAGTCCTAAAGGCAATAGCACATGAAGTCAATGAAGCAGGGAGAACTTCTAAATACAAACCGAATAAGAAGTTCATATTAATTCCCTTCGTTAAAGAGGAACAAAACAAACAATCCCCAAAACAAACTTGTTATCGTCAGCAAATGATTGGCATTTGGATACATACCTGAAGACACAACTAAAGTTCCTCAGACATACAGCGGATCACACCACTCAGGCCAGATTTGATTATCTATTCCAACTCCACCAAACACTATAATATGGAAGCTCACAGTCCCCTGGGAAGAACACCTGACATTAGCAAACGAAAGGAAACGATCAAAATATCAAGAATTGATCGAAAAGTGTCAACAAAATTCCTGGAAGGTCATATGACTCTGTGGAAGTAGGATGCTGCAGTGGCTTTGTAGGCCAGTCATTATGCAAAGCTTTTTAGGAAAATAGGGATTGCAGGATCAGCTTAAAGCCAAAAGCCGTTAAGAAAATTTCAAATGAAGCTCTGACGGCTTCTAAATGGATATGGCTTAAAGGATCCGAGCAGTGGGGGAATATTTCAATGGAAAACAATCCTAAAAGCTACGTATAAAAATCACCTCACAGTATTGAAAAATTTATCTGGATTTACATTGCTTGCGAATAAATAGGTTTTATGTAGGTTTTATTTGTTAAATTTAACTCATAAATTCTCGATAATTTTCATAAAATATTGTAACTTAACATCCGATATTGTTCAGGTACTGGAACTTATCATAATTTAGAATGTATCCCTTTCATGCGATAATGTTATTATATTTTAATGTGACATAATTTAAAATCAATCCACACAATTTAACATTAATAAAATTAATTTATACTATACGCTACAATATCGTCGATTTATTTTAAACGTTATAATTTAGAATTAATTCGTTTCTTTCTTTGTTTTGATAATATATTTTAACTTTAATAATATAAAATTCTAGCCCCCGGATGATATCGTCGATTTATTTTAAATTAATAATTTAGAATTCACCCGTTTTCATACGATAGTAGTATATTTTAATCGTATCAAGTTAAGGTCCATTTCTACCATATAAATTGTTAATTAATTTCAATATTTCATCCGTCCCTATATCAGTTATAAGAAAAACCGGATATAAAGAGAACTTCTCGTCCCCAATCCTGTGTTAACAAATAGACCAAACCCGGATATAAGAGATATATTTTTTGAACTCTAAATCCGGGTTACACTGTAGTTCAATTTAATATTCATCATCCCTCCCATACCATTCCGTAAATCAATCCATTCCATATTGATATATAAAACTTAACAAGTTAAAACCTAACCACCCCAAACATATTGTTAATGTTTTTAATTAAGTAGTATAAGTTAATTTTGGAAAAGATGACATTTTTTAATTGCTACGAAGCAAGCAATGTATATAATTCAGTTTGAAAGGAGGAAAAGGGAAAAAGGAAAAAAAAAGAAAAAGGAAGAAAAAGGAGGAAAAAAAGAAAAAAAAAGAGAGAGAAAGAGAGAGAAGGGGAAAGAAAAAAGAAAAAGAAAAAGAAAGACGCGCCCATCTCAGTGTACAGCTAAATGTATCGTTACTATTTTAATTGGGACAGAGCAAGTAATTTTGGACGCTTCCGTTGGTTTTTATTTTTTGTTTATTTTTTTATTTTATTCTTTTTTTTTTAAGAGCTGAGAGAATAAATTTTGTCATGAGCACTAGCACAATTCTTTACAGAGTGGCGATCTGTCGAATAAGATAACAGGTCGGGGTGTGGCTGTTGGAGCTGATATGATGAATAAGAACCCCGAAATCAGCGATGAAGACGGCTTTCATCACTGATGACCACCTTTAAGAATTTGAATTTATTTTGCGAGATGTTTATTTATATGTATATATATGTGTATATATATGTATATATATGTTTACATATATATATATATATTTGCATATATGCATATATATTTTTATGTGTACATATATGTAGATATAATACATATATTTTTGGCAGTATGTTTTCATTAAGACATATCACATTAAATAATTTAGACAAGCTTTGTCTAGTTATTTTTAATAGGATCCTTTCGTGATTACAGACAAGTATCTTGATTTCCTTATTAAAGTAAGAAAAAATTACCATGTTGATGCATATCCATTTTATTCCGAGTACTTTCAACATTAGCACAATCTCATCATAAGTTTCTTGTTTTTCTAAGACAAATATTGTTGTGTTCATCTTTTTAAGACAAAACTGTTGTGTTTATATGAAAATTAAATTTTTAATTGTGAATTAAAAAAAAACGCTACGGTTATGTACTATACGATTTTTAATGTTTATGATGTAAACATACGATAAAAGTCAAATTATTGAAATGTCTTAATATTTTAAAAACTATGTGTTAAAACCTAGATATTTTACACTATATACTTTAAACATTTTGCAATATTTGTACAGTATTCATTATTAATTTTATTAAGGGTTGGTTTCAGTTTTTTAATATAGATACCTTCAAGAATTTTTAGTTTATGTTTATTATTTTCCCAAAAAAGTATAGATGTATTTTAAACAAGAATTTTCATAATTTGCGAATGTGGACAGGTATGCTGTTGTAAATGTTGTGAGATGTTAGATGCATCATTCAAATGAAAATTCAGCCTTAGAAACACCGTAGTTGTGGCATGACCAACATATATATTATTTTCTGTTGGAGATAAAGGCCCATTTAAATTTATATACATTGTTGTTTTTTGAAACACTTCAGTTGGTGGGGATGTTTCATTAAGAATGATTACATGGGTATATTTCATTTAGTATAGTACCTATTTTTATTTTTTATTTTCTTCTAGGATCTGTGGTAAATACATTAGTATTTATTAGTTTTTAAGATAATTTCTAATTAAAATGCAATTGGGTAAAATATAAAACATTAATATATTTAGAATTAATTGAAGAAGTATTATATTCTAATTACTTTATATTAAAATTTCTGAAAGATCATCTTAATTGTTCATCGAAATAGAACATTTTATTTGTTCGTCAACGATATTATTAGGAAATTTTATTAATACGGGTTTGTTTTATATGTTTTAGTTCAGTGTAGAAAATCTGTTTTGTAGATGAATTAATTTTTGTAAATATATATATATATATATATATATATATATAATATATATATATATATATATATAATGCATATATATATATATATATAATGCATATATATATATATATAATAATGCATATATATATATATATATATATATATGTGTGTGTGTGTGTGTGTTTGAAACAGTACAGAAGGTATTAAGGCATAAAAAAGCAAAGACATTTTATATTGTAGGCCATGATAGATTTAAAACAAAAACACACCAGTCGACCCGGTTTCGTCCCTCTCATCAAAACTGTTAACGGGGAACTAAAATTATGAGAAAAAAAAAAAAGTCTGTCATGGATGACATGAATGAGTGGACAGGGGAAAAAAAAATTATAAAAATTATACCAACAAAGATGCTAGAAGCGCAGTACAGCAAGTCCAAGCAAACAATCTCTTTGTTTACAAAGAGCAGGTTGCCTGGACCTGATGTACAGCGTCTCCAACACCTTAAGATGGAATAATGAGTGCGAACTGGCCAAAACGGAAAACCAGTTCACGCTGAAATCCATCGCACAAGTGGGATTCTTTATAAAGTGATCCGCAATCGAAGACCCATACGTGTTACGAATGGTATCGCCCAAAGAAAAATTTTTTTATTCAGTATTATAGCAGGTACGTGTTGTTTAATTCTAACATCCAACAAAAATACTGAGAAGTACCACTGATATCATGAAGCTTGCTGACACTTGACCCCTGGCAGCAACTGAAAAGGCGAGAGCATGCAACTCAGTGGATATTTTAAAGTCTAGAGCCTTTTATTTATTTACTTCGGTTTCATTTGCTCACATACTGAAATGCATGAAAACCCTTTAAACGGAGATAAATAATATGGAATGCTGGGATAAGACAACAAAGATGAGGATAGATTAAAACAATAATTGGAAATGAAGAAATCAGTGTGAAACTATGCACCCACGAATCTACAATTCCCGTTTCCATTCCAATTCGTCTATACAATTATCCAATTATATATCAGTTTGTTTCCAATGGAAGTTTCCCTCATTTTTAGAATATATGCGTTATGATTGTGTGTGTGTGTGTGTTTGTGTGTGTGTGTGTGTGTGTGTGTGTGTTTTGGAAGGGTATCCAAAGTGTTACATTGGAATTGACGCTGACCATCTGAGAAACGTTTACACACATGTAGAGATCCAAATAGAAAACTCCTTTGTGATTTCCATCATTTTTCATTTGATCTGTATGTTAAAATGATTATTACAATTTCCTCTTGTTCTTTACAAACTGAATGACGTTATTATCGAGCTCTGTCGTCTCTTGAAAGATGGATTCAAGTTAAACAGAAATGAAGTTTAAAAAAAAAAAAAAAAAAAAAAAAAAGAAAGACCGACAGAGAAATAAACAATCAAAATCCAGCAAAGAAGCACCGTGAAAGTTTCAGACAACCATTTTCGGTAAAAGAAAGCTAAAACGTAAGCAAATCTTTGGAAAACGAAGAAGGTAAATTAAATCCATTATGTTCTCTGGTAAATTTCTAGGGTATCTTCCTCAACGCTTTGTGCAAATAATCCAATTTTTGTGCTTAGATGCAAATCCTTTTATGGCGTCATCTTACAAGAAGATAATCTTCTTAATTGTCTTCTCTTTCGTCAGTACATGATAGAAAATAAGAATTGTCAAGTAGCAAACAAAATAATGGTTTTCTACTAACAATATGGCGCCTTTTATATATATATATATATATATATATATATATATATATGTATTCTTTTTTTCTTACTTCAAAGTTTCTTACAAATTTCTTACCATAAGTCCTCAAATGTTTGATGAAGCAAGTGTGATTATCAAACTCTCCACATTCAATGATATATCTTCAGAAAAGAAGCGATCATAATTCCCCACTGTTTATTATTTTAATAACTACTAACAATATATTGCAAATTGACGATAGTTTCATAACACATTTCATTTTTGTAACTATAACACTTTGTTAATGAAAATCTTTAAATTCTAAATAAATTTGTTGATTTTGTCGAAGTTTTTTTTACTAATGTTCATCCAATACAAGGCCCAAGAGCCATTCAAGGTAGAAAATTTAGGTGTGGAGTCGTATTAGTGTAAGAAAGAACAAGTGTTTGGAGTATATAACCGAAGTAGAATTTTATAAGGATCAGGAAACCCTAACATAAACAGGAAATAAAGAATCTACTTCTATTAAGAAAAAAAAAAAGTAATTCAATAGTTAATAAAAGTTTAGAGTTTTAGTCATAGACGTTAAAATTATAGAGTTGAAGCAGACTTTAGAAGGAACCGGAAACCTACCTTTAAAAAGGAAACAAGGGGAAAACCAACTCCTAACAGGAAACAATGGAAAAAAAAACCTCTACTCGTGTTCAAAAGACCCAGAAGTGTGAACCGGACGATATCTACTCTTGTATCATCATATATTTATCAAACATTTTATAATTAGAAAAAAAAAGATTGTGTTCAATCGACAAAATTAGTGACATCCACTGTAATCTTATCGGTGTCACCTTCTGCAGACTTTATTGTCAAATAGCGTATATTAAATTTCTACTTCTGTTCTATTCCAGCGACAGAGATATGGCTAGAATATCTGGTTAGTTTAAATACCCAATAATTGATGAAGAATTAGAAAAACCTGTTAGTTTTCATTGCTATTCTTTGGAGGTTTACAAGTGTGTATGAAAGTATATTTTAGCTCTTTTTACAAGCACCCACAAATGTGTGGTCATGTGTAAATTAATGCACATTGTGATTCATGATAACATGTTTACTTTGGAATTTTGTACATTTATGGTGCCGTCTGACATTCGTATTTATTCTTTCATTTTTTTTAATAAAGACCAATCCGTTCCATTTTAAAATGTGAAATAAATAATGAAAAGCAATAAACGTAAAATAATCGTTTCACATGCAAAAGACCAAATTAATCTATATATAAAATTATGTGACTTCCATTTATCTGTCCGTCCGCCATTCTGTCAGTCCGTCTTCCATCACACCTCTAAAATAACCATAGATTGTTCGATCGAAATCAAATTTTGGGGAGAGGTACAAACAGGTAAGGGGACACAATGTACAGTTTCACTAGTGTGCGTAGCTTACTTCAATACATTTTCATTGATTTTTTTAGGAAAAATTAAGTTTTATTATTTAACATAGAAAATACCACCACTATTTTATAAAGAATTTAATTATTAAAATAACAAATACTTATTTAATAAAAATGCAATATTGTTTTTTGAATATCTTTTCCTTAAGTTTTTATATACAGGAATCCAGTTTCAAGTTTGCCTTGCATTTGCGAGAACTATAAATAAATCACAAGGTCAAACGCTTCGAAAAGTTAGAATTTGTGTTCAGAAAGAAATATTTTCTTAAAAAAGTTTTTTTTTTACCATGAAGTCCTATGCAATTAAATTAAAGAAAGTATTAAATCGCGAAGTAAGGTTTTTGCTATAAATACTATCTCTATCGTTATCAATGATTGTTACTAAATAGTTTCATCGTAGTTACTATTTTTCATAAAAATTCTTCATTTGCCACATGCTAATTTTCATTGTTTGACAGTAAAACCACATTTGGTTCATTTTCTGCCACTTTCTCATTTTTGACGAGATTGTTCAACACTTATATCCTATAGGGAATGTTACTATTAGATAACAGACCAGTATTATTTGCTTCATTTCCGATATTACTTTTCGAGCTCTTTTCTTTTTTCGGTTTTAGATAATATCTTTCGCTGTTCTTATTCGTTTGTAGATCCCTTCTCATCACTTTCTAGTTGGTGTCTTTCTAAACCTGCTTGAGATTTGTGTTCGATGTGTCCTCACTCATTTTGCAGTTCCTTGTACTCAAAATTAGAAATTAAATCTACAAATAAATACCAAAAATTATGGACAATTATAAAATGCTTATAACTCGTATTAAAGGATACATTTTTTGAGGTTTCTGCACGCGGATAATAAATAAAGATGTAACTGTTATTTGCGTCACCGCTTAACGAAAATTCCAGATTTTACAAGAATAATGCCTTCAATTCCACATACAATAAGAATGAACTACTAATCTTGAAAGATTATATTCATTTATTAAGCTTTAGATTACTCTTTCATGTAAGTGTATTTCCTTGATTTTTTATTGTAAACCCCCGTTAGTAGCCAGTACACATAAATAATAAGCCGTTGGCAAAGATCAAATTTACATCCGTTATCCTTGGAAGCTTACCGATTTCGAGATAAAACCAACTTGTACTATTTGTTCAAATCTCGCCACATGGCTTTATTTTTACATCTCTGACTGCTGCCATAATGATTTAAACAAATGATTTATACAAAGAAAATCAAAACAGACTATAATCATTTGCTTGCATCCGATTCAGGATATGGAATTGTTAGATGCTAAACATTTCAAATACCTAGGTTTATGGATGAGTTTTAACTAATCTAGTATAGGGAATAATGCCATTGAAGATAGAATAGGCAGCGCTAAGTGTAGCGTCACACATCACCAATTGTTGCCACAAAAATCAAAATATCAACCTTAAAACTTGAGTCAAGTGTTTAATAGCCACGTCAGATTGGGACTTTCATATCGATGCTATGCATGGCGCTAAAACCTGTTCGGAAATATCCACACTGTCACATGCATGATTTCTCGAGATCAATGGTTAAAGGTGGTTTCAAGTGAATGGCGGGTGGAGAATGCTTCTTCGTACCTCGTGAACTGGTGGTAGAGAATCACAAAGAACTGTACCAAATAACATAAACCACATCAATTGAAGACTACCAACAGTAGAAACGAATGAAATGGAGAGCACATATAACTTGAAAATCATGACCTAACAGATGGTGACGTTTAACAATACTTCAAACAAAAGTTTAAGAAATAAGCCCCAGTCACTATTAGAAACTTGATAAAACTTTTTTAATTTTTTTTAATAGAAAGTGTTGATAACCTTCAGTTGAATGTAATAATGGCAGCTCTGTTAATAAAATTCCTTATAAGGAAACAGTTAATATTCTCATTATTATTACCATTGTTACTATACGGAGTTTTTGGCCATTCTTATAAAATAAGAAAAAAACACCATCAGGCAGGTTTTTTCTTGAATCCTGCCCTTTCAAAGGTTTTTAACATGTTACTTTGGTATGGTTATTATAGGATAGAAAATGTAGCAGGAAGATACAAGGACTATTAATTAACAGTGGAATATTCGTGCGTACAATGCCGTAGAAATTTCCAGGTTATCGTGCCATCCACAACATTTAAAAATGAATTTTCAGGTCTAAAAAATATCAGAAACTATAAAAGAGAAAGTTGATGTTGATGCAATGAGTGATTATTTGTCTCAAATTAGGTTTAAGATAAATTATATATATATATATATATATATATATATATATATATATATATAAAGTTGATTTGTACGCGCAGAAATAAAACATAGATTTAAACAAAACGGACCTCATGCTATACCTTAGGTACCTTTCGACCAACACTTTTTCAAAGGTATACGCTGGCAATTTGGAAAACAATCAAAGACCCACTCAATATAACAAACGAAGAGGGAAAATTGGAACGCGGTTAAAAAAAAAGAGGTAAATTATAATTATAAATAAGTAAAATTCAAAAGGAAGTGAAAATAGCATGTTCCACAAGAGTATAAAAAGGAAAAAAGACACTCACAGTCCATTCAACAAGCGCCCACTTCTCAATAAATTTGTATATATTTACTTATGGTTACATATGTAAGAGGCTTTCCTACAAGGATATTTTGGAAATGAGTTAATTTTTATTTAGCTGTATCGTTTTACATTGTTATAAGTATTTTCCCCTCAATCTTAAGAATATGTTATAGAGTAGTTTCACAGTGGAGGCATGTATTTCACGAAGTCGGTCCTAAAATAGGTTCGACGTACAAAACGTTACGAACTTGATATAAGAGTTAATGACGCAGCAATCTAGTTGTGGTGGCTGATACTTTAATATCCGACTAACGGTCGTCCGGCATCGACTGACTCATCAACTCACTCAGCGACTGCTACTACTACTCCTACTTATTATAGGTGGGAGAGTCTATTAACTATAGAATAGGTGTGTTTCACTATAACAGAATCAAGCACTGATCTTCTTCGTCTGAATACTGTGTCCCTTCAGAAAATGGGCGATTGTGGTTCTCCACAATTTCCTATCCTTTTGAGCTCTATTACTATTATTTCCACTCCCTGGTGCATCGTCCATTTACACAAGCTCATTGTTTAAGAGACTCGCTGTTTCTCTCTCCCACTCTTGCCTCAAATATGTCCTGTGAGTATCAAATTCTTCAAGCTCTATTTCTTTATTATATCTCCTAAACATTTAAACACTGTCTTTCTGATTCTCAGTGTTATTTTTGTTTACATTTTGCTTAAAAGTTCCACGGTATTCTTAGCTTTCTTCTGTAGATCTACAGCTTTATTGTCTCGAGTTTCCTCTTCATATGTTAGAAAATTTTCTAGTATTCATTTTTATATAGGATAATTGATCTTATATAAATCAGTACCCTTTACTTTGTTTCGAACGGAATTTCTGTATCTTAAAAAATTCGATGGCTTTTGAAAGGCATCTTTTGGATTTCAGTGGTAATTCAAGTTTATTTCTTTTTTTTTTTAAATGAATTTCTTATCAAGAAAAATGTCGAGTGAGTAAACTTTTACTCCGATGGTGTAAAGGAGAGGAAGATATTTGGAAAGCAATGGTTTAATTATGCTCTGAATAATGCCAGCGATCTTCGACCTTATGTGAAGCACATGCATTCACAGGCTACTGTTGCATTTCAAAGTCCTCTTCGTAATTAACTAATTAACGCCTATCAATGATCAATGAAAAGGCTAAGCTGATATGTCCCCCATTTTCCGTTCTAAGTAGATTTAAATGAGTATGTTCAGCCTGTGATGTCCGATGTGTGCCAATAGTGAAGAATGAGCTCTTTGGCTATCATTCTTTATTTGCAGAACTGAACTCAAATTCTTTGATTAACACATTTTGAGAGGAGTCAGTTCGCACAACTCCTGGGGAATATACAAGTCAGTCCACGTGCTTGTTGTCTATTCTATTTCTTTATCTGTGTCGTGGTTCTTGGGGACGTGTGCGATTTTGGTTCTTCACAGTTCTTATCCTTAGTAACGTTAATCATTTAACATGCCTCGCACTCCCGTTCAACAATCCATTTACACATATTCGTCAGGACGGTGCCCCCATATTTCTTTTTGCTATCGCTAGGTTCTGGGAGTATCAAATTTTCCAAGCCTGTCTTCCTCATCATCTGCCCAAATAGTTTCAGCTGTCACTTTCTGATTCTGAATATAAGTGCACTTTTGTTTCCATGTTCCATAAGACTTCCTCTGTGTATAAGCGTTTCGTCATTATTTTCTCAGTATCCTTGTGTAGAACCAAATTTCAGTTGACTCCATTTTACTAATCATCCTTTAAGCATTCACTGCCATATAGGAGGACTGATATTACATAATACCTCAGCACACCTATCTTTGTTTCTAACGATAATTTCAGTCATTAATTCCAACGAAAATCATGGCAATAAGCTGTGTATCGGAGATGACTGTGTGACGGGGGTCAAACCCATTGGGGTTATCTCTCCTCCTGGTAAGAGAATACGTGAGCAACAGGCGTCATCTGACCGTCTTGTTTCTAAGTACACCTTATAAACATTGATATAATAGTATGTCCTCGGAGAAAACAAACATCAAACATGCTGAAAGCCATGCTTTTGTCTTCATATCGTTAAAAAAAAGGGTCTGGTTTATCACAAGGGTCGTCAAACGGGGTCTGAACCTCCCCTTGGTGTTGATGTAGAGTTTCAGAGGCTCGACGATAGTCTAGGGGTTGAATGGAGGGGTCTGTGGTCAAATGACACTGAGCTAAATGTTAGTGTACATATATGTTGTATTCTTTAGTGCAGACGAAAGAAAGGCCCTGAGCTCGACGAGCAACATAATCAAAAGGCTTAGTTACATCTATTCAATCAGAATTAAACTTACTTTGATGAGGCTTATTTAACTTTACATTGAGCATTGCTTGCTCTTTTTTTTTAATTTTCTAGTTATTTTTCAGATAACAATCTACTTTTAACAAAATTGCAAAACAGAGTTTATGATTATAAAGTTAATCTGGCCTGACTTGTATGATTGCATCAAGTATAATGCAATATTTATTTAATTTAATTAGTACACTAGTGAGCAGATTTGAATGTATTATTTGTCTGATCGATGTGGTTATTGAATATATTTTCTGAAATATATTCTGGATGGGGGATTCTGAATTTGACGCTAGGAGGAAATTTTGAACCTAATACAAATTTCTTAACTTTTCATACATTTTAGTTAACATTTTAATTTCCAATACCAGTACGATTTTTAAGATTCAAATATATTATACATGGGGGGGGGGTCGCTGGGAAATGAAGAGAAACAAAAGGGGTCTCTGGTCGAAAATGTTTGAGGTCACATGGTTTAGCGTATATGTAAATCATCATGCCTTGCTGCATAATCGTTACACTGAGATATTCAATCATTATATGAAGTCCTTTTAACACTTTTCCTTTAGGAATTATCTCATGTTTACTGCTGTAAAAAGGCTCCAAAATCAAAACCTTAGACCTGACATGATTTTATAGTAATACATAGTTTTTACTAATTTTCTTCTTCAATTTTGACGCTATCACATGATGAAAAAAAAAAATTCGCTAAAATACCAAATAACTAGCCTTTTCGCAGCGGGTTTCCGAGGGATTGTCTTTTAAGGACAACCTTATAGAACGTTAAGAATCCAAGACTACCATGATCAGTCAGAAAACTAAGCGATAATTTTTCACTTTCGATACTGCACTGATTACTACCGTCGTCCTTGTAGTAGACATTTTTTGAATTTTAGGATGAAACATTTTTCTTATCAAACATTTGACGATATTTAGGCATATATTGTTTTTCTCTTTATCGCTTTATCGTTTTTATACACCTTCTGTAGTTATTATCCCACTATTCTCAGATATTTAGAATAAAAACAGATACATTCTCCGCTTAATATTTTTGTGAGGAAAGCAAATTAACAACATTTATACTGGAATTATATTAGTATTAAAATATAACTACATAAAACAGTACAAATTTTCTGTAATAAGATTTAGGGTGTTCCAATAACTTGAACCAATTTAAAATGTGAATTAAGTTTAAGTGGCCAATGATTCTTTACTTTTTCTTTCAGATTTAACAACTTACTTCTTTTGCAATTTCAATCATGGAAAAATTAACAATCGAACAACATGTTAAAGTAATTGAAGCCTATTATGAAAATGGTTGTTCAAACAGAAATGTATTTCGCGCAATTTTCCAATTTGCCTTGAAGTTCATTATAGGATGACACGTATTGAGTGAGATAAGTTTTATTGTTGTCTTTACTCATATATGTATATATATATATATATATATATATATATATACAGTGTAACCCGGATATAAGAAAGTTGTCGGGACCGGAGAAGTCTCTTATATCCGGGTTTCTCTTATATCCGGGTTTGGTCTATTTTGTTTAGGTAACACAGGCTCTAATTTAGAGTTAGACTGTATATATATAAATATGTATGTATGTATGTGTGTGTATACACGTATTGAAATATAAGAGGAAGGCTGAAAACAGCCGCTACTAAAAGGTATAGACAGCAAAAAATTGCTCAATACAAAATTCAAATTCGAATATGTAGTCTTTGCTTGAGGTGACTTTGTCGAAATCCAGTTTTGCCAGGTGGGCTGGCATTTTAGCCATTACTCATATATATATATATATATATATATATATATATATATATATATATCAAAAATTCTCAGAGTTAACCTGTAGAAAAGACAATATTTATAAATGTAAAATACAAAGAGGAAAACTGTAATATTAGCCACCCCATTTTCTTCTCTTGGACTTTTCATTTTTTGAACAGAAATGAATTTATTAAACAAAAGTAACTAATAATAATAAAAATGTCTTTAGCAACTGTAATAATGTTCTCTAAATTCTTCTAGCTGCTTAGGACATTTTGTTTTGTTATTATTAGTTACTTTGTTAAATAAATTCATTTCGTTTTTCCTGAAAAAAGTCCACATTGCTCGAAACGCGACGGCTACTATTATTTTTCCCTACCTGTCTTTATATATATATATATATATATATATATATATATATATATATGTGTGTATTATAGTGTATAGATATTATATAATATATAATCGAATTGTATCCTATATATAATGTTGTAACCTGTTTTCCTTGTGGCATTGTTGCAAGAGTACAAATGAACGTTTAAAAGACAGTAAAACTTTTTGCTCAAACAAAAGAAGAGATAAAAAGAAATCTGTTCAACACATTTCTAGAATAATATTATTTATGTTCTTTTCCAAGAAATATTTAGGAAAAGCTTTCATAATGTTTTTCTTTCTTCGACGTTGGAACAGATAGACGTGCATATGAAATTGAAAGAATAATGCCAAAAGCGACATAAGTATACATTTGGATTTAGGCTAAAACCAGCTTGTAGCATTGGATTAGTTGGGAAAAAAATATTAGTTTCCTCCGGGTGGCACCTAGCCGCACCTGGTATGTGCCGCTGATGCAATCACACACACAGATATAAAAACAGATAGACACGCATGAAACACATACATACGCACACACCTACGCCCTTGTTCATAATTGGTTTAGAAATTGGAAGAATAGTCTCCTATATTACACATATAACATAAACTATATCATCAAATAAAGATGAAATGATGCTTATAATATTGTTATAATAATTTTATCACCATCGTCAGTCACATGACTTAGTTGAGGCAATTCTGGTCTGTTATTTACCCATCGCTGGGAGAAGAAGAAGTTTCTAAGGGCATTAGCACGTAAGAGAATATAATGGATTCAACTGAGTTTCGAACTCGGCTCTCCAATTCCTCAATCTATGTCGCTATCCATTACTCCAGCGTGCCTCCTCAAGTCTGTTATGTGCCATACGTGATACACGCTTAGAAGATCATGTATCTTTTTTATGTATAACTGACGAGGCAGATTTTTGCCCGAAGTAGGTTGCCATTTCTTTCTGCGGTAGACCAGTTGCCTTCCAAGGCTATAAAACCCGGTCTGTCCTGCTATTTACCTTGGGAAAATGATTCATATCTTTCCCAATAGTATTAGAACGTAAGTGAATGGAACTGACCGGAATTCGAATTCTGCTCTCCAATTGCTCACTTCGAGCCGTTATCCATTACTCCACCGTGTGAGTATAGGATCCCAAAATGTCTCGGTAGGTACTTCTTCATTAGGAGCATAACTTGTGTAAATTAATCTTAGTGAAGCCGATCCCTCTCCAGGTCATAATAATGCTATTATGGGTAATGTTACTTAATATGTTGAGAGGCTAGTCCATTTAAGTGAAGGAGCACTTTTTAAATTTAAACTCCCACTGCCTTGTGGACATACCCAATCAAAAGAAAGTCTTCGAGAGTAAACCCTGAGGACAATTCCGCAGCCGGAGTCATTAAGACAGTCCTGTATTCAATTTTGTACTGGAAATTCTGCAACGAATCCGGTGCCAAGCTGTCGTAAGTCGCTAACTATTGTTTTTTTGACGACTTCATAAAGCGTTATCTTTTTTTGTAGGGCATTTAAACTATTTATTAGGACTATGGAATTTAAAAATTATTTTATTGTTTGTTTGTTTTTATGCTAATTATTCAATGCGAAAATTTGATGATGTCGGCAAAAAACCGTTAACTCATGTCTATTGTTTAATAGATTTTTATTATTTAGAAACTTAATAATGTGTAGTTTTTCATGTAGGCATAAAGGGCATGGGTCATCCCAAGTTTTACAAGTTCTAGTTTTGTTTATAATTTTCCATTTTACTTTTGGTGTTTTATTCATTTCTTCAAATGTGACTTACGACAGTTTTTATATACACAAAACCCTTTCAGAAAAAAATAAAAAATAATAAAAAAAATAAATAAATCTCCATAGACACTTAACCAGACTAGACGATGTCATCTTCCGTTTTAAATTTAGACACCCCAACCTTACCCTGACTTGACATCTGAGATATTGATACAAATTATTAACACCTTACGCCCCTTTTCTTTAAACAATTGCTCTAGTCGTTACCATAGATATTTTGATGAATATGCTTACAAAACGCGTAAATTTCAGAAATAAGTTATTCCCAAAAAAAAAAAAAAAAATTCGCTTGAAGATGGAACAGAGCTTAGCACATTAATTCAATTTAATTCAAATAATTATATTGAAGTTTTCGGCTCTTGTTTTGAAACATGAGAACTCTTATGTAGCGTGTTGGAATCATATTTTTACATAAATAATTATATATATATAAATGGAGGCACGGTGGAGTAATGGATTGAGGAATCGCAGAGCCGAGATTGAATTCCAGTCGAATCCATTACATCAACTTACGTGCTAATACCCTTGGGAAAGGTATGAATCCTCTTCCTTTCCCTCCAGCTATGGGTAAAATAGCAGGACAGACTGGGTTCTATAGCCTTGAATGGCAACTGGTCTAGGAGAAGGACAACTCTGAAATCAAAACCTGTGGAGAGTCGTTTGGGGACCTTGTGGCACGTAGTGCACCAGGTCTCTGTATTCGTCCCTTCAAAAAGTGTGCATGGTCCTGCACGAAGCCTTCACCACTATAATCAAATCTCATGTGCCGGTGTCAGGCTGTTAGTTTCCTGGAAACTGATCTGCTTGACCCTCATACGTCGAATCTCGACGGGAGAGTCGACTCTATATATATATATATATTGATCACTAATATTATTTCTCTCTCTCTGTCTCTCTCTCTCTCTCTCTATATATATATATATATATATATATATATATATATATATATATATATATGTATGTATATATATATATATATATATATATATATATACATAATAAAAAAGGTTCCATGGTCATAATTTATTCCATTGGAATCGTAAAATACGATCCAATTCATCAGACCTACAAATTCAAAAAGCTTTTTGAGTTCTACCTGGATTCTATCCTCTTGGAATATATATATATATATATATATATATATATATATATATATATATATATATATATATATATGTGTGTGTGTGTGTGTGTGTATCTATGTATGTATATATATTTATATATTTTTGCATATGTATGTGTATATTTACCACTAATATTATCTATCTATCTATCTATCTATCTATATATATATATATATATATATATATATATATATATATATATATATATGTATATTATACTAAGAGTTATATTCGGTTGGTAAAAGACCTCGGATAGCACAACTTGCAAGTATATCCAAACAAATTGGTACCCGAGGAAAAAAAAAGAAAGAACTAGAAACGATCGAACATGGCGAAAAAATTCGCCCAGGGCCGAAATATAACAGGATAAGAAACAAATAGGAAACTTTTGTTATCATAAAATTGTATCGGATCCTAATCTATATTTGATCCCAATTCGTATATATATATTTGGTGACAGGACCCATAGAGTGTGAGTTCAATACCTGGTTAAGGCGGTTGAGAACTTGGTGAGGGGAATTAACAGGAGATAACTGATAACTGACATCCATCACAGATGGCATGTGTAACTAGAACAGTCTACCACAGCGAGCGAAATAAAGGGTTCAGTTCGATATTCCAACCACCTGACGACGACCAGAGCGTACAACGACCTAAACATTTTGATAAATATGGCAACAAAGATGAGAATGATAGTCCGAACAATGTAAATAGGGAGAGAGATATATCTTAAAAAATATAACATATATTGATGCATGTTTCATTAAATAATATAGACAAGTTTTGTCCATATTTTTTAAAGATATTTAAATAAATGAATATTTAAATATTTAAATAAATATTTAAATATTTATTATTTTTTTATATTTTGTTTATTTTAAGTTCTATTTATATCGTGTGATAATGTTATTAAGCTTATCAGACAGTATGAAAGGAAATTACTTAAAATAAATAGACAAAACTTGTCTATATTATTTAATGAAACATGCATTAATGAAAAATTACTGCCTATATATACACAATATATATATATATATATATATATATATATATATATATATATATATATATATATATATATATATGTATGTATACTACGTCAGATTTTATTATGTAAATGAAAGCAATAACTAACTGATGTTGATAAATTCCGATGTTATATACTTATATTTATATTATAAATAACATTTTAGATGTATTTAAATTCTAATCACCACAGTATTTCTTGCTTTCGGTTTAACAATTGATTTTCAAATGAGAGATAATATTTTTTTTAAAATTATGTTTGATTCTAGCATGCACATTCGTTGTTCCTTTCTTTTCATGCTTAATTTTGGAAAAGTGTTACCGTTGTTCGACAAGAGAGGCATGAACTTTGTGATAAACAATTATTCGTGCAAGCACTTCTAGAGAGTGATTTTTATAACGTGGGTGATCAAAGGTCATTGTAATCACTACAGACACGAAAACATGAAAGCTGATTGATTGGAGGAATCTTTCAAAGATGGATGTTATATAAGCAACAATTGACCAAGACAGAAAAGAAATAAAAAAAAAAAAGAATTAAAAGAAAAACAAAATTAAAGATAAACCGGAACAAACAACAATCCTGTTCTTGGTTGGTTTTGCTAAGATTATCCGTCGCATACATTTCCAGTGTGATCCAGTAAAGGACGACTGAAAGTTTGTTGCAATACTTTCAGTCAATTCATTGTTTCGCTAAATGAAACCGTCCTCATCGTGTCGGTGTGTGAACAAATTCCTATTATCATAGAAACTCTCGCAAAATTTAACGAATCGAAAATGGAATAGTCCTTACATTATGGAAGATGCATTTCACTTGAATGATACCGGACGATCATAGAAAACCAGGATAAATTCTTCGATGACAAAATAAAGATGATAGGTATTAAAAAGAAGATAAAAATCCATGACAGTAATCATTTCGCATTATACAATTATTACATGTAATAAAAAAGAAGGACTCATTACATAATTGCATTAGTTATTATTTGTTTTACCTTCCATTCGTAAGAAACTCAAAAATCATTTAACTGGTCATTCAGGGGCATTCACTAATCAATTTGGAGTAATAGCTATACTTACGACAGAGCGGAGGACTTTATGAATAAACAAGACATTATTTGTTAACATCTTAAAATAAATACATCAGAAAATAAAAATTGAGCGTCTAAGATTGTATTTGAAATTCTAGAATGATTCACTCTCATTGTTATTAATTATTCCTTTTATTATTCCTAGCTTTATTTATTGGCATCGGGAAATGTTTATTTTTTATACGAAATGTACGTTCTGTGGTAAGGATTAATACTTATTTGAAAATTATCAGCACAAGACCTTTTCTCTTGGTCCGACTTATTCACCATCATATTCTTCGTAATTTGCGTGTCATGTTATTTACTTACTCGCTCAGTCGGGCCATGCAAACAGGCTAAGCAGCTTTCAAACCAAAGTTCACCAGACTCAGTTAATAGTCCAATTTCATTTACTGATCTCTGTCCTTGATCAATAAGAAGTGACTCTTAAAGCTAAAGCTCCGTTCTTATCTGCACCCTTTATCCGAAAAAAAAAAAAAAAACAAAATAACAAAAAAAAACTCAAAAAACAAACGAAAAAAAACATGCGATAACGGACAGTAAAAATATAAAGGGATTTTTTCCACCAAACCTAAGACGATAATTTGACATCTATTTTGGCTCAGAAAGTTATTTAGAGCAGATTTGAAAATCGTGAGAAAACAACTTAGAAAAAAAATAACCTGACAAATAAAAACAAGCAAAAAAATGGAGAAAAGGAGTTTCTCAAGGAGAGATAATTAGGATGGAGGTTTATAGATTTGTTTCGTGGCGTATTTAAAGATTTTGATAATTATGATTATGTTATTCCATGGTTTAGGAAGCAGGCTTTTTGTAACGATTCTTTTCTCATTATCTACATTTTTTAAACACTTTGTATAATAAAATCAGTAAACAACGTCTGTCAGTGACGTTTAGCGTAGGTACATAGACCTTTAAAGCTTGTGCAATTCAGAGTAATGTAACATAATCTCGGGAAAATTTAGTTCAGTGAGAAAATAAATTGCTTCTGAGGTTCAGCTGTTGAGTCGTGTCGATTTCTGACCAATCAAAAACCGAGTGCGAAAACGTTACAACGGCTATCAACGCCGAAAGTAGAATCGGCGAGCCGAGTTCAAATACGGGCAGGTCCGTTGCGTTCATTTTCGCACAAATACTGCCGTGAAAAGCATGATTCATCTTCTCACTTCAGCTATGAGTTAAATAGCAATGTAGACTTGGATCTCTAGACTTAGAAGGCGTCCAGTTTAAGTTTCTACTATCCTATCCAAGAATAATTAATGGTAATTTACATAAAATAAAGAAGTGGGATTTGTGGAGAGCCATTATCGTCTACATTCTAAAATGACATGGGAAGGTTCACATAAAGAGAACAAAATGAAAAGCTCCACTCTTTCGTCTGGACCAAGGATATGAAAACTAAACGGCACTAAGCTTACAGATAATTATATATATATATATATATATATATATATATATATATATATATATATATATATATATATATATATATGTGTGTATGTATGTACTTATATGTATGTATATGTAACTGTGTATGTATATATGTCTATATATATATATATATATATATGCTATCATGTATAAGTTATATAAATTTTATTTATATATATATATATATATATATATATATATATATATATATATATATATATATATATATATAACTATCTTGTGTAAGCTTAGTGCCATTTAGTTTTTCATATCCTTGGTCCCAACGAAAGATTGAGTATTCTATATATATATATATATATATATATATATATATATATATATATATATATATATATATGTGTGTGTGTGTGTGTGTGTGTGTGTGTGTGTGTGTGTGTGTGTGTGTGTGTTGTGTTTCTGTACTTAAGCAGCAATTCTTCATTTATACATGTTTCATCAAATTGACAGACAAGGTACTTCGATTAAGATTTTTATTTAATTTTCCTCGTATTCAAACAAATGTTTTCTTTTCTGGACACAGTGTGTAGAAACTGTCCAGATGTTCTGTAATTCCGAGCGCTTTCGGCTATACTTTTAACCATTATCAGAGATGATTTTATTTTTGATTTTAATTGCGTGTTTGGGTTGTGTGCATGTTTCTAGATTCATAGAGATGTTTTATTTTCCGAACACGGTCAGCAAATTGTGGCCGCGTTTGTAGTTAATATTATTGAGTGTTGGCTTTTTACTTTTTATTAAGTCTTTCATTATTTTCAATTTTTTTACATGTAGATGAGATTATTATGTTTGTATTTTCAACCAGTATGTTTTCGGATATTTAAATGGGTTCTAATAGAGCTGTGCTAGGATAGGCATAACGTAAGTTGTGTGGATAGGCATGTGGTAGTGTGCTCAATGTAATTATTTATGAATTCAGTTTGATGAGGAACTCAGTTTTTTAAGGGGCATTTGAACTCATAAATAATGTTCATTTGTTGTAATTTTGATTTTGCTGATGTGTTGTTATTTTTGAGGATAAGGTTAGCTGTTTTAAATTTTTTGTAGTAGAT
Organism: Acanthosepion pharaonis; assembly: GCA_903632075.3. Classification (NCBI taxonomy): domain Eukaryota; kingdom Metazoa; phylum Mollusca; class Cephalopoda; order Sepiida; family Sepiidae; genus Acanthosepion; species Acanthosepion pharaonis. Next base: position 1,616,490 of record CAHIKZ030003337.1, on the reverse strand, counting down.
TATGAATTTGATTTTTTGTCACATTTTTGTAGGAGATCATAATGTTTTTTTCGAATCACTTGGGGCTAGTGTATTTCTTTATGATATTTCTAATGGAAGATTCATCTTGTTTGTTGGTGATGTGCGTTTGGCTTTTGTAGAACATATTTATGCTATTTTTGACTTTGGGTTCACTATCATTGTTATTTACTTTGGGAGAAAATAATCTAATTTGGTGTTTGGGAAACCATTGTCAAACTATTGCCTGTTTTGAATTGCTGCGTCCTTTATGGAAGAGTAGTCGAGAGGATAAATTCTGTTTAGAAAGTTTTTTTATCAATTATCTTGTATCTGAGTGGGCATTCACTCTTAATGTTAAGGTGGCAAGAGTTTCTGCTAACGGTTTTTTATACAATGAGGTGATAAAAATGTTGATATTATATTTTACGATAACGTCTACGAATGGGAGTTTATTTTTTGACTAAGTTTGTAAGTAAGGTTAAGGACAGTTTTTTTTCAAATGCGGTTCGAGAGTATTTCTTCTGTGTTATTCGCTAAAATAAAAATATCGTCTACGTGGCGAACATAAATTTAAGATTTACAGACCTATTTAAATATCATGTTTTCTACATGGACATGAAATAATTGGAGAAGCACGGGCCAACCGGATTTCCCATAGTGATGTCGGTTCCTTGAAAATACCCCAAATCATTGGAGACTACCAACCTGTATACGTATATGGAAGTATAAAAACCCATAAACCCAAATACCCGCTACGGCTAATTATTTCTCAGATCCCATCCCATCTATTATCTATGAGCGATCAAAATTCCGTAATGACATCAAAATCCCATACCTATCTACCAATGACAGCATCACATCCACCCACGAACTCCTCCTAATTATAAAAAGTACCAAGACAGACCAAGGTATCATAGTGTCACTTGACGTTGAAAATTTATTCACAAACGTCCCCGTCTATCAAACGATTGACATTATCCTCAATTCTGTGTACGCTAATAATTCTTCAGATCCGCCATCCATAATCTCTATCTATAAAAGGAAGGATGTGTGTGTGTGTGTGTGAGTGTGTGTGTAACGAATGCACGGCCGCAATTTTCGACAGATTTGCACCAAAATCTACATGCACGTGCTCAAAGTTAGCGGGAAGGCCAAAACCGGTATTGCATTTCCCAACTCCCATCGATAGTGGAAATAATCGATTTGTTCATGCTTCTATGGCAGTTTTCATGTAGTTTGCGGTCATTTTGTACTGGCCAGAGTGAGAGCCTATAGGTGGCTGCCACGAATAGGCAGGAAGATTCTATTGGCCAGTGTGAGAGCCAATAGCTGACTGACACGAATGTTAACTAAGATGCTAGCATTCAAAAAAAAAAATCGAAAGCTGCATTCGTCACAAGTGGGAAAAATTTAAATCTGCATGACACTTTACTCCAATTGGCTCATTCGCTTGCTTAAACACAACGTTGATTCTGATTCCGCAGAACTGGATTGGGTATGAAAAAATATTTGTTGTTAACATTATTTTTTCATTCGGTTTTTCCATTTACGAGTCCTTTTATAAAGCTGATCGTTTTGTGTTCATTTTGTTTAGTTCTTTTTTCGTAACAGATTTAATGTTTAGTATAGAGCTTAGAAAAAAATTCGCAGTGTGAGATAGGCAAGAAATAAGGCATGTAGGAAGATCAGCACCGCAAAGTGCACTCCCTTAAAGGCAAGGAAGGGCAAAAATATTTTAAGTCAAGTGATAGAGATTGCTGTACGAGTTGTACGATTTTTGAATCAAGCACGGGCAACGCCGGGCCATGCTGCTAGTACCATATATACACCAAAGAATTACTGCATTCAAGCATACACAAAGTCCAATTTTATGACCACAATGGCAACATTTAACACAAGAAAAATAAAAAAAAGCCTAATCACAGTACCTGATTGGTTGTCTTTAATGAAACACAAACACATACACCCCCATATATATATATATATATATATATATATATATGTAGAGAGAGAGAGAGAGAGAGAGGGAGGGAGAGATAGAGAGGAAGAGAGAAAGATAATTAGCTTATATATAGAGTCTTCTGAATTTATATAAATTATCAGATCCAACTCAATGGTGATTTTATAAGCGAAGATTTTAGATGGCACAAGGCCGAAAGTGTGGGGCTACAGAGCGAGTATCGAATTCACTATTCAGAACGTCATTTTTCTAGCGAGACATATTTGCTAACAACTTCGAAGTGGTCAAAATGATTTTCTAAGCGGAGCTTACATGTGGCACAAGGTCTAAATTGCGGAGCACTCAGTGACGATCGAACTCTCTACTCAGTCGTACAGTCCTTGGTATGAGGATAAACTACATCCATCAGAAAGGAACCACCTTTTAATTGCTGCTGTTCACAGATCTAACCTGACGCGCAGTGGTAGCAACTGTTAGGGTCCTAGATATGGGAAAATAGTGACCCCCCACCCACAAAAATAAAAATAAAACATTTTGAAAGTATGAAAATATATTTTTATATATACAAAATACCAACAATACGTATTTATAGTAAAATTACCAACGATATATATTTATAATTGTTGTAACCTAGGAAAAGGTTACTGAACAAGAATAACCAAAACGAAGGTTAGAAATGGAACAATAATATTTATAACAGGAACAACATACAATATTTGCCAGCGGCGTGTAGTAAGTAATCAACTGATATAAGTGATTCAATGTGAATCCCAGTGACAATATCTACGAACAACCCAACGCGGTCAGGTGTGGCACAAAGCCGAATTTAAAGTGGGGTAACCCGAGCCGGTAGGATCAGCCAAAAATTCCCTGTAGACCCCATATAAAACGGGGTCGTGTAGATGTTTCCCGAGACGAGATTCTGCCCTCCGACATAGCCTCGTCTGGGGAACCTCCCTGCACGGTGTCAGAGAGTTTGACTAGCTGAGCTGAAGACGAATCTCCAACTGCACACTGACCGACCCGTGAATCCCAGTGACTACAACATACAGTATATTCTACTGTATTTATACGGATTGGGACATAACCATTATAGTCCGGAGATACGGTATAACAATAATATATATTTAGTTGAAGCCATAAAATATATTCAAATTATTTAGATTTTGGCATTAAATAACCCATAGAGATGTTGATATACTGTTAAACAAAATCACCCAACCAACCAAATCAGACGTAATTGGTCTAAAAAATTCAACTTGTGTAAGATAAAAACAATTAGATCAACAGAAGAAAGATTCAAACGTAAGTCCTTGAATAATTCGAACACATTTTCCATTTTTTTGAGTATTTTCATTCTTATTTCGATTAATGATTACGTGGGATTTTTTCATTGGAATTTTAGGATGAATCTTTACTAAATTATTATTAAAATTATTACATAAATGATTCGGACAATATACTAATCTTTATTGTTTTGATATGATTTTGGTTGATGTCATTAGTTTTCAGCCATTTTTATCAAATGATATTCTGCAAACCTGCATTGTTATTATTCCATGGCACATAGAAGTTATTATAATCACATTCCTGTTTATGCGTAACAGTTATTGTCACCGAAAATGGAATCAGCGAGCCAAGTTCCAACGGCATCTACGGTCGCAAAATTGCCTTTTCTTCTCTTTTGAAGCTATTATTTAAGTAGCATGTCAGATTAGGCTCTCTAGCCTTGTTTGATAACCAGTCTAAGAGAAGACCTCCAAAACTGTGGAGCAAAAGATGAACCCCTTCTATTAACTTTCCTAAGATGTCATCGCAATTTACAGATAATAAATAAAAGAAAAGGGTCTATGGAAAGCAATGATAAGATTCAGATGAGATAATTATGCTCATTACTATTGGATAAACACGCAGTATGCTGCAGAGAGTAGCAGAGAATCAGAATAAAACTAAATAAATTTCATCCAATGACCAGTCTTCGTGACCGAGCCAGTAAAGCGGCATCGACGTCAAACTGTTTTCAGAGAATACGTGATACGAGTTCAAATCACATTGGAAATCATTATATTTGATGATTTTATCCTTGCATTTCAACTGATCTATTTTTTTGGCCTCCGTAGAAGTATGTACTTTGTAGGTAGTTGAATAAAGATTAATGTCGCCGCTAATCAGCTATTTCGTTTCGAAGGAAGTCCTGAGGTTCACTGAGATTATCTGCTTGATTTCGGTGTAAAGTCGAAATCATTATGGGCGACAAATATTTTAATTCATGTGTTCCGCTTCAAAGAATCAAAAGTCTGTTAGAGTCTCAACCATTATGAAACAAGGTTCACACATGGAAAGGTTCATTACAACTTCCATATTATATAAAAACATTCTTGAATAAAACTGAACTTTCTAGAACGGGCTCAAAATATATTTACGGCACAAGTGCTTTTTCTATTGAATAGAGGTTTCAATCCGCCTATCCTGTTTGTTCAAAGTCATTTCTGAAAGGATATTCTTTTCGTATTATGTAAATATTGCGAGGTGTAATGGTTAACAAAATTGTCTTGCTAGAATAATAACAACTGAGTGGTGAGTTCGATCCACACTGGGTGGCCCTATTTTCGGCCTTGTGCCACCTCTAAACTACGCTTGGAAATTCACTATAAATATTGCAAGCTAAGAAAAAGAATGATCTATTTCATAATTAGTTTACCTGTAATTTTACCTGATTTTCTTAATACCTTAGTTAGTTCTCTGGTAATGGTCATGATTCTTTCTGGGGATACGGTAATGGATCGAGGAACCGAGTTCGAATTAGCGTCGAGTTCACTATATTTACTTACGTGTTAATATTCTTGGGAAAGGGATGAATCCATCTTTGAAATTGCGTTCAAAAACTCTCACTAAATAATATTTTCAATAAGAAAAACATCCTTTAACTCGGGTCTCAGGCAAATGAGTTTGTAAATGATTTTATCAAACAGCAAGTCAGAGAAAAGAGAAATGATGAATAATATAATCATGATGAGGAAATTCAGCTTTATCTACTACACAATAAACTACAGATGGCATTCTTAGAAAGACGCTTTAAATCCAATGATTTCAGTAACATCCTAAGGAAAAAACACAAACTTCATTTATGTCTGAGGTGAAAGAATTAGTAAATGATTAAATCAATACCACATCTAAATAAAGAAACATAATAAGAATCTGCAAAATTCATGGTCCAGACCTGGCATCTCAGCTTCAGTCACTTTCCCACCGCCGTAACTTATCTTCCTCTACCTTTTCTATAAATAATTTAATGGTAACTCTTCTTATAAGTTTTCCGTTTTGGCACCAAAACCTTATGAATTTAAGCGCAGTACTAGTTTGCAGGAAAGGTCTCATCACTTTTAAGTTGATGCAACCGTAAGTTCTATGCTAACAGTTTCTTCTCTCTTACTTCTCGCTGGTGGAAATCTCTCCCGGCGTGTTTCATTCAACTTAATGTTGATCTTCAAAAAGATAAATGCAATGCCAATCGTAATCTTCTGCCTTCTTATTTTTTGTTTTTTATTCTTCTCTATAGTGTATTCTTTTTTTTCCATATTCTTACGCACCTAGTAACCTCTTGTGTCTTAGTGGGCGTTTTGTCTTGCTTGTGGTTTTAAAAATCTAGAAAAATAGACTTCGTGGTTCGAACTGGTTATTCAGTTGCGTTCTGTTGAATAATGGCAAAAAAAATATTCAGAGTTATCAAGACTTAATTATATCACGTTCACTGTCTGCCATGTTATTTCTGACTTAACCCGTATAAGAGTCAGAAATGTAAACTGTTCCGCCCTGATGTAATTTAAAGTTTCTTAAAAACGGTAAGGAATCGTCTGCAAAGACACACCTTAAATATATGCTCAGTACGAGTATCGCCTAATGAACGGATATTGAATATAATCACGACACCATTCAAGCAAGAAAACCCGTAAGAGATTAGTATAGGGCTGACGAAAAATACCTGGAACATGTTTAAGTAAAATCATTACTGAATTTAAATTGGCTGAATTGTGATCAGATCAGTGTGTGTTGGTGTATGGAAGAAAAGCTAATATTAACGTTAATCAAGCAAAACATCGAAAACCGTTGCAGCGTTAATTAGGTAGACGTACTTTGCTGGCTAATATCATGGCGAATTTAATGGAGTCAATATAGCATGACAATGGTTTGCATTCGGTGAAGGAGTAACCTAACGAAGCAGTTAACCGTAAGAGCCTAGAGTTGCTCAAAGTCGAGCTGAAGTTGTGGTGTTATATTGTCCGTAGGATTAGGAATGAATTCAATTATCAAATATTAGTTTCCTTTATTTATGAAATTCGATAACAGTCCAAGTGGAAAGAAACGCAAATGATCTTCTGAAGGAGAGGAATTTGGACGATATCCGACATTGCCTCGAGCCTTGAGCAGCTGACAGGAATTGATGGTTTCATTCTGTGTGAGAAGAAAAGAAAGGGACTGTTCGAATTCATGGAATGCAAGTGGCAGGCAATGGAGTTGAATTGGCTTTGTAGGGACTATAATGGGTCCAGCTAATTCGAGCTAATTTGACTCGAGATATAGAGCAAAAGCAGTTCTGACGGACCAAAGGCATAGGTTCTCATATCTTCCACAATGGCTAATGCAGGCTTCATTGGCGTCATCCGCTGGAGACAAAACACAACTGACGATAAATAAATACTAAAATTAGATAAAGAAATTATTCCTGTGAACATCTGCAAGCTTAGTAATTAGCTAGAAACAACCTCTAAGAGATGAACAGGAAGAATTTAAATGAATCGAAGAGATTAATTCATTTTTCAAATACTTAATTGAATTTTGTGTGACACTAACCTTGTTCCTATTTAAAGAAGGTGGAATTTCAAAAGAAATTCTATTGCCTGTATAATTTAACTTTTTTATTACGCTCTTAATGAAAATAATACTTTTGCTTTATTTTGCATATTACCAATAATCAAGAATTTTTTGCATATTACCAATAATCAACAATCAACATTTTTACCAGTTATCAAAAATCATATTTTTTTAATATATTACTAATAATCAAGAATCACCAATATTTTACATATTACCAATAATAAAAAATCAAGAACTTTTTTTTTTATATATTACCAATAATCAAGAATCAATTTTTTTTTTACATAATAATAACAATAAAAAAAAAACAAATATGGAAAAGAAACGCAGGCAAAATGATTGTGTCACGCGGGAAAATCTGCCTGCCGAGAAAATCATTTTTCGAAATCTTCGCTTTTGCATAGAATCAAACGCTGATATCTGACACTGGATATAAAGGCCTAATTATTTCAGTCTCAATTTAGGTGGTATTTCCAGAATACGTCATATAAATGAAAACTAGACGTGAAGAACTTTAGTAATTTGATATAACACAATAAGTTATCAACGTTCTTATAAGATTGAACTGTTTTTCCTTTAATTAGTGCAGACTTTCTTAGTATATAGCCTAAGATTTATCGATACGTATGAAAAATACTTATTTACATACATGCATATATGCATACACACACACACACACATATATATATATGGCCTGACGATTGCGTCTATCATGAAACAGACTGTCGCCTCTAAGTGCTGATTTCTATGTTCACTTTTATATTTACACACGCCCTATATCTGATATTGAGCACTTTATCCCATAAATATAGCACATCTTAAGACTATATTTCTTCATATATATATATATATATATATATATATATATATATATATAATTGTTATTTATAAAAAAAAAATATTTATAACATAAATATGTTATAAAATCACTACAAAAATAGCTAGAATGACCAATCAAAATCCAAGTATAGGAAGATTCAAAAGCTTGACAACGAAATCATGTTATAATAGCTATTCAGATCTTTAAAATACGGGTAATATTAAAAAGAATTTATTCTAACCAATAATTATTAAATTATCTGATAAAATTTGATATTAAAATTAAAAACCTCCAATTTTAAAATCTAAATTTAATCACTATTAAGTTTAAAAACTATAAAATTATTGAGAAAAGAAAAATACATGTTATTCAATTTATTTCTTCGTTGAAATTACGTACGACCAGACGCTACAATATCCGGTCATTTGACAATACATGTATATATATTTTAATCCCAAGTGTATGAATGGGGTCTTAAACTCACGCGCAAAACAACAAAAACACAATCAGATTATAATACATAAGCACCCAGACATATTTAGATATATATACACATGCAGTTTTTAATTTTAATATCAAATTTTATCATATCATTCTAGCTTTTGTAACAATGTTTTCCCCTAGCGAAGGATCGTTAATTAATTTGAAGCTTTTAAAACCATTTATTTTATCTTCAACATCATCACTTGATAAGACACCGAGTGTGTTGAAACAAAATGGCTATTTTTGTAGTGATTTTATAACATATTTGTTATAGATATATATATATATATTTTAATAAATAACAATTATATCTGCTCTACTTTCTATTGAGCACTCTTTTAAGAATAGTAATTGTTGGTTATTGAATTCATTCCGTATACAGCAATTGTATACTTGGATATATATATATATATATATATATATATATATATATATATATATATATATATGTGTGTGTGTGTGTGTGTGTGTGTGTGTGTGTGTGTAAATTGTAATGAAATGTCACAATAGCAGCAGAGACTGATGTTTAAAAAACATGAAAAATGTGAAAAAATTACATTAAAAAAAAAATAAAATAATGTGTTGCTATTTATAACGGTCAGACTGAATCTCTAATTTGAAATTGGTTCTAGCCAGCTGAAGAACTTTGGATCTGGCCAAATACATTTTCATATACAGACTAAACATTGAATTCTTGATAAGGACCGTAGTGAAGAAATATTCGGATAAAAAATTAATGACTTTTAATCTGACATAAAACAACTTAATCAGAAATTGGAAAAAAAAATTAATTTGGACAGGTGAACATTGTCGGTGTTGTTTAATAAACCTCGATCAAATCAATTATTGCTGTCGAATTACACACCATAAATGTATCAATTTTAAAATGTTATTATTTGAAATATTCTTTATACTGAATCATTTTTCAGTCTGAATATTTTAGAATAAATTTTTTGATAAATATGTTATATAATTTTATTGTATTAATACTATTTTTATATTAAATAAATATTTCCCCTAATTACTTATTCGCATTTGTACTTATGGCCTGATAAATTGATTGTAAATCATGTCCAGATAGATTTTGTTAGACGATTCTGGTTAATTTATAGTAAAGTGTCGAATTCAAACCCATTATAATTGTTTGACAACTTTCATTTTTTGTTGGGGTGGGGAGATTATTTCAAGTTTAAAACATCGGCTTTTACGGCACTTTTATCTAATTTGCTATTGCGTTAAGCGCGGGAAAATATTCAACATTGTTAGAAAATGGTTTTCTTTTTTCCTTGTTGATGGGTTTTCCTAAGTTGTGTAAAATATTTGGCAACACTCTTAGCAAAAAACCCCACTAAACATTTCATTCAAATTCTCAGAAAATTTAGGCTACGCCCCATTGATAGACATACTTTTTCTTTTTTAGTCAATTCACCCCATGGACGGCAATAAAGCCACTGAGACGCAGGGTACTATTGAATGTGAAAGAAGAAGAAGAAAAACATTACTAAGTATAGAGAACAATAAAAGAACAGAGATTAAGACGGCAGAAGATAACGACTGACATTGTATTTAAATTTTTGAATATCAAGCTTGAATGGAAATAAAAAAATCCTGAAGACATCTACACAAGCTAGAAAATAAAATTACGCTATAGAACTTACGATTACATCTAGCCATTTCTGCTTTAAGATGATGAGAGCTGTCCGCCAATCTAATGCTGCACTTAAATTCATAAAGTCTAGGTAACATAGAGGAAAGTTCATCAGCACAATTACCATGAAAGTATTTACACACATGAACAAACATATATAATGTTCTCTACATGCACGCACGGAATAATATATTCTTTTTTTACAGTAAGATTCACCCTTGACAAGACTCGGGGGACACTCGATGTAGAGTTTTACGTTAGAAAGTCATTTGTGTGTATATGAATGGAAGATAACGGTTAACTCCGGCCTTGAACAGGTTAAGATTATAGTGATCGGCGAAACATCCTGTTGGGAGACGATTATAGAAGGCAGCTGTTCGCGGGAACGTTTTAAGTAATATATACGTATGTGTTATATAGGAATAAAGTTTCGCTACCGTATTATTGAATTATCACCTGACCATAGAGGAAACGCATACGTAGAAAATCGCATGACGTCTAGATTGACCGGCATTTCTAGTCTATCCTCTATTACTATTCGGATCACCATTTCTAGTCTATCCTCTATTACTATTCGGATCACCGTTTCTAGTCTATCCTCTATTACTATTCGGATCACCGTTTCTAGCCTATCCTCTATTACTATTCGGATTATCATTTCTAGTCTATCCTCTATTACTATACGGATCATTATTCTCTACTTTATTCACTATACTATTTCTCTATACTGATTACTATTGGAGCGAGTATTATCGAGCAAGTACTATTAGTGCGAGTGATATTCGAAGGCGTCTGACACCAGTATTGTTCAAAGGCGTTGCTATATAATTAATCTGCGATTACAAAGTCTCCACTTCAACGAGCATTACAAAAGTGACAACGAGTATTCGCTGACATTACAAAAGTGGCAACGAATATTCGTTGACATCACAAAAATGTGTATGTGTGTGCGGGGGTCTATGTAAAATACAATGGAAAAGCAATATGTCTGTTAAATCTGTTTATCAGCTATTGTCGAAGAAGTCATTTGATTTGATAAAGGAAGTTGGTGAAATTATGTGTTATGTTTCCAGAGGAAAGTGGCCGGCGTAGCATCCATTGTATTGACGTTAACGGTCTAAAGCTCGTTTCCCGTACAATAGTGGATTTTGAACGTCACGTGTCAAAAAATAATTTTTCAAAGGCAATTACAAGGATCTTACAGTTCAAGTGCATTTACAAAGACAATATGCAAAATGTCCACCAGAGATCAATTCGACACCAGCAGAAAGGCATCGCATGAATAAATAAATATTACCTGTCTGTACTATTCAATAGAAAAAGCAATTGAGAAAATACACAATTTTCATTTTCTCATTCTCTCCTCTTTCTCTCTCTCACACACACACTCTCTCTCTCTCTCGCTATATATATATATATATATATAGGTGTTTTTCTTTCAAATATATATATATATATATACATGGGTGGGTGTGTATGTGTAGTGTGTGTATGTGTGTGTGATTTCTCTTACAACAGTTAATGCAGTTTCTTACCTTGAAGGAAAGAACATTTTCTTTTGCGAATGCGTAGGATAGTAGACGTGATAAAAAGGGTTTAACAACCAAAAAAAAAGAAATACATGGCCATTTACTTCAAACACTGGAACCCACAAAGATAACTGGACTTGAAACGACTGTTTTAATAAATAAATTTTAGAAAGTAGCACTAATGCTCACTCAATAAATGCCGAATCTTTTCTTATATATATATATATATATATATATATATATATATTCGAATACAAGATTGATGTAGTTGGAATAAAATTCCAATAGCCAAAACCAATATTTTTTAAAAAGTGCTCAATACAAAATCGAACAAATAATGTTTATAAAAAAAAGATAACGTAGTATGCTATAGCATTGCATCAAAAATAGCCTTTTCGTTTCCAGTGATGGTGTTGAATCAACACGATCAACTGACATGGCACCAGAAGTGTTGAAACAAAATGGCTTTTTTTGTAGTAATGTTACAATATGCTTACAATTTTTTTAATATTATATATATATATATATATATATATGTGTGTGTGTGTGTGTGTGTTTCGCGCGTGTCTGTGTGTATGTGAGTATATTGTGTATGTGTGTATGTGTGCATGCATTTGTGTGTTGTTAGTGTGTGTATATGTTTATGTGTGCGTCTGTAACAAAAGAATGTTGTGTTTTAATATAATGTATTGATATAAAACTATATTCAACATGAATAACATACGGAAACCAGTTTTCATCTTTGGTATGTCTGTTGATTAAAAAAAAAAGATAAAAAAAAGAATACATTCAAGCCTGTCTTTATACAAATACTAAAGTAAATATTACCCAAATACTAAAGGCGTTCAAAAAACTACGCATCCAATCAACACTGGAGGAAGTTGCAACACATGTTTTCCTTTCATAAACTTCCTGACGCCTGTTTAATGCAGACGTTTGCTACTTTGGGTCTTCCAACATCCGTTAATGAACTGTCTCGTGAGGAATCTGTGGGAGAATAAATTTCCGTTCTGCTAAGAGATCAATTCCAAACACTGCATTCTGGTTGTCTATTAGTAGGTTACTTCGTCCAAACCACTGGATCGAAACAGGCGTACAATTAAAAAGCTTTGATTGATGGTAGTTTTTGTTTTCAGCCATAATCAATAGGCGCCATTACTTGTTGCCAGGGTGGACAGAAAACGATTTACGTCAGAGCAATGTCTCGTCGTGTCTAGAAATAGAATTTAGTCTGCATTAAATTTCTGAAATTCACCAATATATAAGGAATGCGTTAAAACAATTTATCTTTCATTGACGCTGAGGTAGATGGCTGTTTCTACCGAAAAATCTGGACAGCATTCGAACCTCTGTAAATGTTATGAATCCGAACGCGTTATAGGCAGACATTATTTATTCTTTAGTCATTTAATCCCAAACAATGTGATGAAGCCACTAACACTCAAGGGGTTTAGTGAAAGTGAAAGAAACGGAGAAAAGTTTACCGGAAAAAAGTGCAATAAAAAGAAGGCGATTCAAAAAAAAAAAACAGACTATAACGTTTGAGGTTATATTTAAATTTGGTGAACGTTCTCGTTGACAGGATAGCAATAAGTTGCAAGAGAATTTCGCAGAGAAGTCCGGGGGGAAGAAACTATGTGAATAGAACTTTCGGTTACATTCAGCAATTTCGACAGTAATATGATGAGACCTAGTGGCCAATCTAGTACTAGACTTTAACTTTTGAAGTCGAGATACGAAGGACTGAATATCTTCAGAAAAAAATGCTGTGAAAATATTTATAAAAAAGGCACAGGGAAGTTAGGTCACGGTTGTGGGAATGGGTTTGAGGATGAGATGGGTCGCTAGCACCAATGATACTTTCTTGGATTTTGCCAAGAATTCTTGTGAGAATGGTTAAGGTAACACAGTCGTCATGCTGCTAGTTTCATTTTTCACCAGAAAAGTTATGCATATGTCGACAGAATGAGAGATGAATGGCAACATTCAGTCGATATGTTGGCTAAGATAGTTACGAGTTTGCATCCGAAATGTGTTGAGTTCAAAGTAAGTATAATGAACATCGCTTTCCAAAACATTCACAGTTGAAAACCGCTTTATCACCGGAAATATATACAGATTCATAATATACATATAGACACACGCACGCGCGCACACACACACACACATACGCACACACACACACACACATATATATATATATATATATATATATATATATATATATATATATATACTAATCTTGGTCCGATACAAAACTGCTCGCCGTTTAAAAAATCCTCCAAACGGCCGTTTGTAAGATTTTTAAACGGCGATTTTTAAACGGACCGAGATTAGTATTTATATATATATATATATATATATATATATATATATATATATATATATATATATATATATATATATTATGGGTCTGTATAAGTTTCCAGCGATAAAGCGGTTTTCAGCTGTCTATTCTGTCACGAGATTTGTTAGGAACAAAAGATTGGTAATGACTCACTGTTTTTATATAATGGATTTCTGATGATATATTGGATCATGATATAATTTACTTTTAATTATATACAATGCTCCCCCCAAATTGATTTGAGAAAACAAAGTGTCCATCCAATAGGGTTTCTCTATAAGTATTTCTCTTTTACGCTTTACTTTCTTCTGCGCAGTTCCTTGTCTTCTTCTTTCAAATTATGATTGTCCTTTGGATGAGAAAAACAATTTGCCGCAGTTCGATTTTCACTGACACTGGTAACACTAATTATATATTTGCTATTTGAACCAGAAATCTTATAATGGTTGTTAAACTCCCCATATTTCGTTTAATATATCTTTAAGTCTTCTTCAGGTCTCTTTGTTCGCACTAATCTTTTTGAAATTGTGAACAGAAACATTTCGTCAGCACACTATGTTAAAGAGCCAGTATCCATGAGTTTAGTAGTGCTAAAAGATTCTTCGCGTTTATTATACTAAACCTACCAGTAGTTACACCGTTTGCTTTCTGACCATTAGAACCGGGTTCGAATCTCATTATATTCGATTTGTCAGGAAGGTGACTTCTTGAAGTTATTGGTCATGGCAAGTTGGTCCCTGTGTGTGGGACCCTTAGAACGTTCCTGAATAACCATACCACGGGTTGGCCTAAGTCAACTTGTGAGTGAAATTGGGTAGATGGAACTCTTTGAAGACGTCGATGGTTAGCACGAAGTCACAAGTCATCATAACGGAGGGGTTGAGTATGCTGACCTTGTTCATACTGTTGATCCCCCCTGGATAACGCGCCAGAAACTGTAGATATGATCCGCTCAGCCTAGTTACAATATAAACCACAGGTAGGCTCTCTGGACTGGCTAACTGCCATAGTAGACTGGCATTCTATGATACTAGGAGCCGACGATTATAACATTTAGGTTTAAAAATCTGGAAAATAAACGCGTGCTATACATAAATAATTATGATGAGATATGCGACATCTTCAGTGGTAAGCAAAAAGGGCTGTGAAGTACCTAAAAATTAGATTGATATTCCTATAGAATGCGCTGGGGGTGGAGTAGTGTTTTTAATATTTCCGGGGCAAAATAACCCATGGGAATATGGCGTCTTAAAATGGTCAGTAAATACATTTGTGCATGTCACACCTGTTATTTTCATTATCTCACATTATTAAAATGCGCCGCAAGCTTGCACAACACCCGGGCAACAGACTGTATTCAGAGCGTTTTCTTTTTCCTTTTTCGCGGTCTAATGGTGATATTCTTTGGTCCAGTTGAAATTCTGTAACTTATACGGTAGTCTTAATAATCTTACCCATATCAGTTGGTGAATGTAATATATAATTGCTGTCTGCTCGTTTCAGAGTAGTCCTGCCTACTAGTATGACTAGTATGACTAAGGTTATCGACGCCTGCTCAGGTGCATTTGTGTTTGCTGAACACCTATAAAACCAACCTGTGATTTATATTGCTAACAGTTTCTTGGAGAGAGAGAGAGAGAGAGAGAGAGAGAGAGAGAGAGAGAGAGAGAGGGGGGGTGAGTTAGAGAAAGAGAGAGCAATCTTGTTTGATCAATAGTTGAATAAAGCTAGTTCGCTCAAACCCTCAGTCACGATGACTTGTTATTTTGTGTTAACCCTAGTATCGATGATTTTGGAACAGTTTTGTATAATCTGTTTTAATCACTTTCCATCGGTGTCGCATGCTGGTATCATCTACACAGTCAGATATTATCGCGTTCCTGACAAATCGACTATTGTGAGATTTGAAACCGGGACTAATGGTCGGTATAGACGCCCACTTTTATCGGCTGATATTTCTTTAATTCTTTGACTAAATTTCACGCCATAAAAGTTTTGAGAATAATGAAATGTAAAGGCTTATATTCAAAAGGGTAGTGATGAATGAGGTGTGTGATACAAATAAAAGATAAAGTGGGAGGAAGTGAAGATTATCAGGATAAGGCGGATAGAAAATACCTGGCCCTTGACTTGAAGAGATTAAGATTGATGTGTTCAGGGAAACAACAATATTACTGCTTTTTCCATAAAGTGGCAGTTTTTGCGAAAAGAGTTGAAATTTAATTTGGAACAGAAGGGTAATGAGAATCATTCGTTTCCTAAATAGAAGCAGTACTACTACATAGCAGAAAGCATTGTACGCTCTACAGTGTAGAATAGTGTACAGTATACAACGCTGTACAGTGTGCAATGTTAAGACGATAAATTACGTCCAACAGCAAAGCCTCTGATCAGGAGGTTTTGAGAAGCATGGAACCACCTCTTAATTGCTGGTGTTCCCAGGTCCACCCTGACTCGGGGTGGTAGCACCTGTTAGGGTCCAGCTACGGGCAAATAGTTAACCCCCACACTGGGGTCAAAACAAGTGTAAAAATAGTTTTTAATAACAGTAATCTATTTTTTAAGGAAAAATTAACAGCAATACATTTTTAAAAAAAAAATATTACCAGCAATAAAATTGTTGTCGGCATTGAGATTGATATGGCGTAAAACAAAACAAACCAAACCAAACAGTGTATAATGGTTTAAAGTGTGCACCGCTGTCTCATGTACAACGCTGTGCAATGTAAATAAAACACAGAATGCAGTGTAGGCTGTACAGTGCTTTGTTTGGACGGTTGATCTGCTCTAATGTTGAATCGAGAGGTGATTTCCCGCAATTTTCACTTCGTTTTCTCATTTTTGTCGCCGGCGTCCTGTTTCTTGCATCAATTGTTGTCGTTCGCTGTTTCCACGTCCTTTTTTATATCGATATGATACACCTTGTATAGGCTTCCAACTGTTGTGCGACGAAAACCTACATTAGTTGCAATCTCGGTGATAAAGTGTCATATCTATTGGATACATCCTACCATTTTGCGGTAAAACAGTTTTAGAACATGTTCACCCCACCCGCAAAAAATGGCTGCCACGCTATAAGAATTACAATACACCTTTTTTACCATTTATGTTGCAGAGAAAAACTGGGAATCATCGTGTTTAATGTTGTCCGTAACTTTTGGCCACATCAATTTATTGAGCCGCGTACAAATTAGAGTTGCATAAATCAAACAAGAGCAGAAGTGTACATGAGTTTGAAATATTTTGACAGAGGATGGAAATTGTGACATCGAAATTCGAAGGTGCATCGGAATAGTAAATGATGCCATCTAAAAATGTAATAAAGTGCTAAAAAACAGAAAAGTTTCGTTAGAAACAAAGAGAAGAGTGCTGAACTGCTATGTAATAAATATTAGTATTTTAACCGATTATCTGCAACGAAAAAAATCGATTTCAATAAGATGGTATGTTTCTATCAAACGCATGGAAAAGGACGCGTTTACACAAAACCCGATTAACCAAATTATGCTATGACTTAGTTAATCTTTGGTATACCATGCTAAATTTTTCCTGACATTCGTCGGGAAGTTGAGATTACTTGGCATTACAAATTTGCTTAGTTTTTATTTGGTTGCATTGTAACAAAAACACTGAGTAATTCTGCTGAGTTCCCGCCTTCACAAATGCTATTAGTGCACAGTAAGTGCTAATTATCCAATCTGGAACTTGAACTCGGCTCATGTTTTTTTTTTCTTCTGTGCTTTCAAATCGGCAGTACCATTTCAACTTGGTTATTCTATATAAAGAATTACATTACAAAAAGAAAAATAAGCAAAAACAAAATAATCGAAGCCACTCCCTCGAGAAGACGCACAATTCATACAGGGTGTATGACTAAATTTTAGATTTTTCTTTTTAATCTATCTCGCTTCTTTCTTTTTTTGTTACATGTTCGCTGTTACTATTTCTAGCAAATCGTAAATTTGTTGCTTGGATGAGTCATGCTTAATCCAGAGATAAATTTGCATTTCATCGAGGCAGGCTTTGTGTTCATGAAAGAAATCAATTCTTATTATATTTGCACATACAACTCCAGATATTTATAATTCTTTTAGGCCAATTATTTTGGTTCATTTCGCTGCCAACTTCACCTCTTGTACCGACGATACTTAATACAAACCTATCGTCATATATTACTCTTTACTATGACACGTATTCGGCATTAGAGAAACAAGAAAAAAATAACAAGAAAATTTCACAATTTTTAGCGTGGAAAAACTGACAGAAAAAGTCACATTTAATTTAATAAAATATGTAATATTTTAAAACAGCTTTTATCCTACTGTTGGACATTTTTACAGTATTAGTGATTGGGTTATCAAAAGTTAAAATAAGCAGAAATAGGTTTGTTTTTATTTTCGGTAAACAAATAAAGCTGACTGTAATTCGCAGAGATATTGTAACTAAAAGAAAACCAGAAACTCTTAATAGCTATTTTGGGTATTCAGAAAGCTGCTTTTCTAATCATGAAAATTTAACTTGCCACTTTTTAAATATTATGGAAGAAATTAAGAACGACATAAGACACGCAGATGTACTGATAGCAGACAGGGAAAAGAAATTACAGAACCTCCTACAGAAGGTAGCGAAGATGAAGGGACTAAACATAAACTACAAGAAGACAGAATGGTCATCAGTAAGAGGATGAGCTCGAAATGCGATTGGCAGGTCAAGTAGGTGTGGAAGTTTAAATATTTGGGAAGCCTTTTGGCAGAGGACGGTAAATGCGACGCTGAGATCCGTAGCCGTATTGGGATGCTCAAGGACACATTTCTAAAAGCTGAGCAGAGTATTGCGAGACAGGAGAATTTCTATGGTCACAAAGAAAAGAGTACTGAACGGTTATGTGACATCTGTCCTACTTTAAAGCAGGGAATATTTGAGGGTCTCCTCAAAGATGAAGAAGAGGCTCGTGGCGACGGAGATCTGGTCCATGATATCCTTAGAAGGATGTTGAGGATATCATGAACCGAGCGTGTGAGCAACGATGAGGTCTTAGAGAGAATACAAACAAAGAGGAGACTTATACTTAACTTCAGGAAAAGGAAGCTGACGTTTCTGGGACACGTAAAGAGGAAAGAGGGCTTAGAGAATCCGATACTCACACGTCGAATAGAAGGAAAGAGATGCAAAGGGAAAAAAACGCATGACATAAGCTTAAGCAAGTGGATGACTGAGCGTGGCTTGGGGGAGGTGGCAGAGGGAAGGAAATTGTTGAGAAATGCAAGGGATATAAGGAAGTGGAGAGCCATGATTGCCCACGTCCTGGAAGGACACGGCACGTGAAAAATAAAATAAAATAAATAAAGCTGCTTGTAATTCGGACAAATATTATAACAAAACCAAAACCAGAAACTCTTTACAGTTATTAGGGTATTCAGAATGCTGCTTGATTAATCATGAAAATTTGACACTATTTATATCATTCGTTTGTCCTCATTTTTGTCGCCATATTTATCACAACGTTTCAGCCGTTGTGTTCTCCGGCCTCCTTCAGGTGGTCGAAATGAACCCTTTATTTCGCTCACTGCGGTAGACTGTTCTAGTTCCACGTGCCATGTCTATTATGGATGTTAGTTATCTCCTGTTAACCACTGCCTTAACCAGGTATTGAACTCACGCTCTTTCGGTCCTCTCACTGGATCTAACAAATGCCTTTATCCACTGTGCCACGTGTCTTTGAGGACGACTGTGCACGAATTTCTGGGTGTTATAAACCTAATGTCTTCAGCAACCGTTTTTACCAGTGTTCGTATTGCAATTTTTGCTGTTATCATTGTATTTTTTAGCAGAGCTCATATTGCAATTTCTGTTGTGTATTATCGCTTTTCTCTGGCACTCCTTATTACTGGTTCCCATATTGTATTCATGTCTATGCTTGGTCGGCTCAGGAGATTTTTGTAGCCTAGCATATGTGCTGATTCCTTAAGTTTAGGAATTTTCCAGTGTTCTTTGTCTATGATCTCAACCTGATCCCAAAGAGGGCGGTGATCTTCCTTTTCTCTCCATATGACACTTGCTAAATATTATGGAAGAACTGTTTGTGTTGTTTTCAAACAATCCCTGGTACTAAAGTAGGGTTTACAAATAATGCATGACTTTTATATGATCAGCTATACCTAACTTATTAATTGTGTGTTGTGGTGTAATTGATATCGTTTCGCTATTAGTAATCGGAGATCTGAGTTCGAATTGCTGTCGGGTTTGTTACATTCGATTTCGCGCAAATACCCCTCGGAAAAGTATGAATCCATCTTTTCTCTCCTCACCTATGGGTTGAATAGTAAAACAAACTGGATCCAAAAGCCTTGTTTGGCAACCAGTCTACCGCAGAAAAGAACTGTAACCTAGTAACTTAGTCAGTCGTGAATCGAAAAAGACATTGTAGCCCAAGCGTGTATTACGTATGGCACTTAACTGACTGAATTAATAATTAGATTAATTAAAGAGTTTAGTTCGAAATTTTGTGAAGGCCGGATCGCACATTTTATATAATGTCTATACAGTTAAGCCCAAATTCTGGAATTAAGGCTAGAATTAAACAACTGTCGTTGAAATCCAGGATATTCGGAGTTCCTTGTTGAATTATCCAGAAAACGTTCTAGAATCACATGTATTTATATTGATCCGTACAAGGTTTCGTTTTATATGTCATTTATAAATCTACAGTAGGGTTTATCTACGGATCTCGAGTTGATATTTGATACCTTTAGTGCTCTTTGTACTTTTGCTACTCTTTTCAGTAGGCGTCAGGAAATATCTAAAGATAAATCGAAATATGCGCCATTCGCAATTGATGATGTTAGCGGACAAATACTCCTCGACATTTGGAATGGATCTCACGCAATTCTGACTGCCCGGAGGTCACTGAATTCTGTCACGAATCGAAGGTAATATAGAATGTCACCAAAATACGTCCACGCATATAGACGTGACATGAATTGAATTCCCAATGCAATACGTAATGGTTTTGACATTCGCTCTCACGAGGCATACGCCGGTGAAAAATGTTCAAATGAATAATCTCATACTTGCGAAATATTTTAACCGTTTGTTTGAGAGACTCTTAATATTCGAACGAAAAACATTCCCAACTTCTTTACTGCTGCATTGTAAATAGCATTATACCTTAGGCAAAATATATTTCGTGCTTTATACATTCCAAGCTAATTTTTTTTCCTGTAATTAAGCAAACAAGTAATGAAATCATCTGTAATTTTGCTATTGACTTCTCTTTAGGGATTTTAATATTAGTAACTTGAATTTAATAAATTGTAACTTTTTTTATAATAATGCTTAAAATGTTTATTGAGCGTGGAAGCAACATGATCTTTTGCGGAAACAATTTCACTCTGAAAAATGGTATAATAACAAGCTGAAAAACTACAAAAATTTTAACTGGTATCAGTCAAAAATAATATCTTTGGATTCTATAATCACTTTTATTATATACTAGATAAAAAGCCGGATTTTTTGCATACTTTTATGTTAACTACTGTGTAGGTCTAATTGAGTCTCTAGTCTAAAATTAAAAGAACCTCTGGTCCAGCTTAGAAAACAACAATGATAATTTTGAAGATAATTCCTCACCTCACTCTATGGAAATTCCAAACATCACTGTAACTCTGATTCGGGATATACTCCAATTCTGACCATCGAGTTCTACAAATCACAATCTCTGTGGAACTTCAATTGTGTTGATGTCTTCAAATCACAAACAGTGCGGAATTTCAAAACCTCACGTCACGAAACCTCTCACTTTAACTCCGATTCTTTGGCATTTTGAAGAAATAAAAATGATATATCCTCAATCACAAAGAATTGGGAATATTTTAAAGAGAATTCAAGACAAAAAAAAGTCACAAATTTGTATGTTACTTTAAACTCAATACAAATTAAAACCTTTTAAAATCACTATTTTTTAAAGTTATATTAAAATTTCAAATTTTAATTGTTCCCTACTCATCCGGACAGAAATCCCAATGCTGGATGTTCAAGCACCATATGAAGGGCAGATGTTTAATATCGGGATCATCCATATTCCGAAAAGATATAATATGATTATGTATAGCACATGTGGCCCGTGTTAGAAGGGATTCAGACACACGAACGGACAGAGAGAATTTGGTCTTTATTTAGATTTAAATAGATATCTCAATTTTTAAACTATCCTGGGCATTCCTAATAACACTGTTTTGGTTTACTCCGAGTCATAATGGAGGGGGGGGGAATCACGGCGCACGATATTTTGATGCACTTTAGACACAATATTTTAAAGTACTCTTATGAATGTGACTTATGAAATGAAAGTAGAACTAATTACTGCAATTCTTTGTCTCTAAATCGCGAGGGGGGAGTATAAGACGCAGTTAAAAAGCAGATATGTTTCCGAGAAAAATCTTATTTTTATGTATAAAGCACACTTGATTATAGCGAAAAGAAAATTACCCAAACTTTCGGCAAAGAAAAAAAATATGATAAAAAACGGGACATTTTCATACTTTTGTGATTCGTAAATATTATGAAAACATCAAAGTCGGTAATGGTTTGTAGAACTTGCTAGAGGTGTTTATTGTGAGGCAGCCGTTAATTGTCTTTTCATAAAAAGATGTTTTTCATGATTTTCATTTTGAAATTATACATTATTTTGTATTTTTTCTATCGTAAATACAGTAATATTTTTAGCTTTGAATGATTCCTAAACTCACGTCTAGACGCAACACAATCCGAAAAAAAATTACGGAACCGTACGAGACTTCGAGAAACCTTATAAAATAGTTATTGTCCTTTGTTGCAATACGCCATTAGATAGATATCTCTCCGGTAAACAAATGAATACAATCTTCCGTTTTGAGTCCAGGAGAAAATGGGACTGACTTCTAAAGATATGTATAAGACGCAGTAGTCTTTTTGAAACGTTTTTGGATTAAAAAATACATGCGTCTTATACAAACAGGATTACGGTAATTACAATGAATACCTTTCTTTCAAGATATATGAATAAATGATGTCATTAATTCTTTGACTAGATTACTGCTTTGGCTACAAATTATCAATGCAACATGATTCAAATAAGAATGCTGATATATTATCAAAATATGATATGCCAGTAAAGAAGTTTAAATAGCTGAGAAGAGTTTTAACAGAGGATGGAAAATACGGCAGCAAAATCAGAACATGCATTGGAATAGCAAAATTAAATTTCAAAATCTAAGCAAAGTACTAAGAAAGAGAAACAATTAATTAGAAACAAAATAAATAGTGCTAAAGTGCTATGTGTTATCAGTCTTCTTGTATGCCATACAGACATTCTCCTCACAGAGGAAGAAAAAACTGGAGGCAACAGAAATGTGGTTCTACAGAAGGATACTGAGAATAACATGGACGGAGTGCGTAAGTAACAAAGTTTCTTAAAATGGAAACAACAAGTCAATTATATTCTAAATGAGAAAGCTACAGCTGAAATTTCTTGGATTCATAATGAGGAAAGTGGGCTAGGATAATTTGACACGCACAGGACATATCGAAACAAAAAGAGACTCGGGAAGGCACTAGGCCATCTTCTTGACGATCTTGTGTAATTTTTTGTAGGGGTGGGAGGCTTGACAAGGGGGCAAACATTGCTAAGAGCTACAATGTATAGGTAGTTGTGGGGGGTGATGATTGCTCACGCCCTGAAGGGACACGACATACAGAAGGATATCTGCTAACTTCCTTAAGCCTAGCTAATTTTGAGGCCTTCATCATGTCAGATAGATTCTCGTTGGTAGGTTAAAGTTCAAGCGTTATAGAAGGCTACTTCTTTATTTTCGGTAGAAGCACATTGGAATGTAAGACAGACGTGAGCTTTTTGATAAAAATCAACACAGATGAAATAAAGCGCTCTTCAAGTCGAAAATATATCTCACATTGTATTCTTCTTCTCTTTGCTGTGTCCCTACAGAACGTAGATGATCATGGCTTTCCATTACTTCCTACGTTACGTGTATTCTGTGTTTTTATATTTTGCCGCCAAGCTTTTAACTATTAAATTATACTGAATTTTATTTTGAAAGTTTTGTATATAAGTTTGTTACGTCATTTGGTAGACTCGAGATAAGATTTTGTCTTTTGGTAGCGAATTGTTTGATTGAGTAGTTCTGACGTCAGAAGCGAGTTAACATTTATTGTTTAAAACAACAGAAGCTGAGACACACCAGATTACAATCAGAACACGTATGCTAGCTTTGAAAACATCAGTTACCTAAGCACTAGCGGATAACAAGGTGACATCTAAGTTAACGTAATGATAATGTTGTTGCTTGAAGATAAAGGTTTCCGTATCTCTGGTCTTCTTTTCAAGATAGCGAATCGATTCGAGATTTCATTGGGCGAATTTTATCAATGTCGTCATTATTATTATAGCCTTTGTTACAATAAAGTTATCAGCATCCTCTTCTTTTTCTCTTTCAATGTTAAAATTTATAAACCAACTTCGAATCTATAAATCAACCATTCGCCTTTGCATGGAATAATGCTGTCATATATCGTCTGGGGCCTCCACTGTTTGTCTTAGGGTCCTCGACAAAATCCAGAGACGGATATGCAATGTCGTTGGCCTAGATCTGGCATTTCGTTTACAGTCGCTCTCTCACAGACGTACGGTCGCGTATCTCTGTCTTTTCTACAAATACTTTCACGGTAACTGCTCCGACGAGCTAATTTCGCTGGTTCTCAAACTGCATGAATTTAAACGTGCAACTATGTTGGCATCGCAGTCCCACCCTTTCACTGTCGAAACAGTTAAATGTAGCCGTCTCTTTTACTCCAATATCTTCATGTCTCGCACTTCCCGTCTGTGGAACACCCTTCCTCTTACTTGCTTCCCTGATACCTATAATTTTCAATTCTTCAAATGCAATGTCAGTCATCATCTCCAGATACCTTAATCTAATTCCTCGTCCTTCTCTTCATCCTTTCTTCTATCACGCCTCTTTACTCTTGCTCCCACTCCCTTGTTTGGGGTGAAAAGCTTTAAAAGAAATAATATATAGAAAGTATTATTATTTTATTGAGTTTCCCATCACTAATATCTGATGACTTTCAGTGGCTATGAAATGACAAAAAAATCATTATTACTTCAGGGTGTGTTTAGTATTCGAGGTGAATTTAGGAATGAAGTTAGGATAGTTTCAGTATTTTATTCGGCTTTCCACTTTTTCTGATTTCTTTGAAAGTTTCCCCGAGATTGTTCTAGTCACAATAGTAAGGATTGCTGCATCTTTATAACATGCGGATCTTCAAGAAAACTATATGCTGAGTGCATTAGTCGTTTATTATAATCATACTTATTATAAAGCCCAAGATGTGTGTGTGTGTTCGTTTATATATTGGAACGGATTTCCTATATTTTTCAACCGATTTCAACAAAACTTCACATGACTACGTAAAATTACCTTTCGGTGGTTCTGGCAGCGCCAAAAATTGGAAAAAACACAATTGTTTTTGCACAAAATCAATTTGAAAACACGATTAAGAGGCATCGCTTTCGCGTAATGAAAGGGGGACAACTCATATCGAGTTATACTTATAAAACCCAGGTTGTTTGTGTGTGTGTGGTGTTCTTTTATATATGGGATCGGATTTCCTACATTTTTCAACCGATTTCAACAAAACTTCACTTTTTTTGGCAGGTAGTGTTTCTTATTTTCTTGCACACTTTTTTCTTTATTTTTACATTCAGAATGCTTTAAAAATTTAATTTACAAGACAATTGTTTATAATAAAATTCTATTCAATCGGTAGCCTCATAACGATTGAAAACAATGTTTTTGTTTGAGTTTGGGTTTGACCAATTCGTAAAACAAACAAACAAACAAACAAAAAACAAAAAAAACTAACATGCGTGTCCGTCAACCTTAAACAATAATCTTTGTCAATTTTATTTTTCAGTCTTTATGATGGTCGATACTTGATCTATCTCTTACTGTTGCATCCCCGGGCAACGCCGGGCTCTAGTGCTAGTAGATTATAAGCTTTCTGGTTTTGACATACATTCGCTTAAGGTCAGCTATGGTCCAATTAAGGATGTTGAAACCGTGTCGCACTCCTAGGACAGCCAAAGTGTTTATGGCTGATATTCTGTTTTGTGAATTCAACACCTTATTTAACACCATACGAACGCCCCTGTAATATTCTGTTCTTATATTCTACTTCATTTTGATTTGCTTTATTTCATCGCCTGCTCTGACCTCTGGGTATTTATAGGCTTCTTCATGTTCCACTTCTGTAATCTCTGTGAAAAATCTAGATCTAATCAGTGTGTTTCTGTAATTTTCTCTTTCTTGAATATTACTTTTTCACTTTTATCTAATCCAAAAACCATATCGAAGACATTACAGAAACCTTTTACAGTACTGAGGATAACCTTCAACTCATTGTTGTCTTTGACAAAGAGTTTCATATCATCCGTGTAGAATACGTGATTAAACACATTCTTTTTTTTATTTTGTATCCATAGATATTACGAAAGGGGATTAAAGACAGACTGAACAGAAGTCTTCTTGAGAGATTCCTCGACGGTAATCAAACAATTGGAAGTGGTAGCATCTTTAGTGTGATTTAGGCATAATGTTGCTTTGAACAGTTCATGCTATATTTAAGGAAATCTTCTGTCACCGAGGGGACTTTATACAATCGAGGGTGTGGCACACTCTCAAAGGCTTTACTGTAATCTATCCAAGCTGTTCTGAGTTTTCTACCATTTTGCCTGCAATTTTACAGGATCATTTTATTTATTAGTAGTAGATCTTTGCAACCATAGGCACCTCTTGAACACCTCTTCTGTTCCAGGGGAAGAATGTTGTTTTCAACAAGAAAATAATAAATATAGTTCGTCAGGAGAGACGTGATCAATTTATATGTGTGAACAATCATGTTATTGGTCTATATTTTGTGATCATCTGTTTTACTCGTTTTTGATTAGAGATATGTAATACCTTCAGTGAACCATTCTGGAATTTCATTTAGGTTATTAATTATCATTTTGTAAGTTTGGCGCAAGAGTTTTATGGCATGATGGCAGATGATAGAGCCAAAAGTTGTGTAACTTATTTCTTGGGGATTTCCATTTTTGTGAATTTTTTAGAGTTTCCCTTATATTATTCTTGGTGATATTTTTTCCATTCTTGCACATGTTTATCCTTCATTCTCTCTTATTCTCGTTTGATTATATTCCATTGGGTTGCACCAAATATTCTCCCAATATTTTTGCACTTCTTCAATAGATGGCGGTTTTTGACTTTAATAAGTTGTTTTCCTATTTCCCTGTAATATTTCTTGAGGTCTCCTTGGAATAATTTATTTTGCCGATAGAAGCTTTGCTTTTATTTGTACTTTCTTTTCAATTATTTCCTTGATAGCGGGAATTTCAGTTACAGCTTTAATTTTATATTTTCGATTGTTCTTCTTCTTCTTCTTCTTCTTCTTCTTCTTCTTCTTATTATTATTATTATTATTATTATTATTAGTGTTTTTGTTGCTTAATCATTTTTTTCTGGACCACACCAAGAAACCTAAGGTGAGAAATGGTATGACATTTTCATTGGACAATTATGTAAAAACAATAAAAACCAAAAAAAAAGTAAAAATCTAACTAGAAGTATATGTACATTATACATAGATGAATCATTTGGTAGGACGTGAGCTGTGCTTATGGATTCATACAATTAGTCTATAAGAATATTTTCCAATGAAGCCCAATTAATCTAAAATTATTATTATTATTATTATTATTATTATTATTATTATTTTAATATCTAGAAATAAAATTATTTTTGTTGCAATTATAGTTTTGCTTTTAGGTTGCTATTATATTATCATAATTCAATTTTATGTTATGTTTGTTTTATTAGGATGGTCAGTTTTCCAAGTTATCAATGTTTACGATTGATTTTTCAATATACTTTTGCATTCCTGGACGCTAGTAAAAGTTCATTAATTGTTTCTGCTTATATTCACTCTTTATTCACCTACACTAATATAAAAAGGTGAACAACCAATCGCACCACGTGCATATATTACACACACATACACACACATATACAAAAGTACTCACACACAGACATAATATCTTTCTCTCTCTCTGTCTCTCTCTTTATATATATATATATATATATATATATATATATATAGAGATAGATAGATAGATAGATAGATAGATAGATAGATAATATTAGTGGAAAATATACATACATATGCAAAATATATAAATACCCATACATGTATATTTTCAGAAAAATTTTCCAAGAGGAAGAATCCAGGTAGAACTTAATGTCTAGGACAGAGTAAGGATATAATAAAAGGCTTAAACACTAATATTCCATGGTCATAATTTATTCCATTGGAATCGTAAATACGATTCCAATGGAATAAATTCTGACCATGGAATATTAGCGTTTAAGCCTTTTATATATATATATATATATATATATATATATATATATATATATATATATATATATATATATTCTGTTTATATGTTATTTTTTACAGAAAATATATTAAATAATTGTCGGAAATAATTCCGAAAAATGTTAAGAAAAACGAATGAGAATCAAAATAATAAGCTAAAACTGAAAGGAGGAATCTCTACCGTCTGTAATGATTGCCATAAGGAATATATAAGAAACACATCGAGGAATTTAAATAAAAGATTATATGTGAAGAATTTTGATTCAAGAAATGCAACTTCAGTTAAAAAGAGAAAGCCATTTGCTTAGACAAAAGTCTCGAGAAAGTGTTTTAATCGCTAGAACATTCTCAGTAAATTTACTTTCGGGTTCATATAATATAACATTTTTTGACAGATCTACTATCACAATGACGGATACTTATTAATAATATTTTCAAAACAAAATGACAACGAAAATGAAGTTAATAGGCTACACAACAAACTCAGACAAGTCTAAGAAGAAATGAAATTTAATAATATTAATTTTCAGCGTTCCAATATCGTCATTGTCTACTGTAGGTGCGTAATAATAACCAACGCTTGTATTTTTACGTCCCCCTATCTTTCTTATACATATATAATTCAATCAAATGCGTATTACTTTAGGCAGAGGAAATCCTTCCAAAGTACGAAACATGCTATACAGTTGTTCTCAAACACATTGGTTTGCGATGTTTCGACATTATGTTTGTCTCCTAGCTTTGTTTAAAAATTCCATCCAAGTATACAGAATATAAAAAAAACATATGTCTTTGTGCAAACGTCTCTTTCTTGAGAAAAACAGTTGTACTGCTAATCAACGCGACAAAGCGAATTAAAAACAACCAAAGAGTTAGAAATGAGAATGGGACCTGGGTAAGATGTCGGGGCCATTTTATGCAAGAAGTTTTCTGTTAGTAAGGGAAATTAATGAAATAGTTCAACACCAATCATAAAGAACACTCGCATTACAGCAAAATTGAAATTCAGCAAAAGTAATTTTATTTTCTAAATAAGAACCAAATTAGAAAGTGTGGAAAAATAATGAGAGCTACATCAATCATGTTGTTTTAATAATAACAATAATAATAATAATAATAATAATAATAAATGAAATATTATTTCCATCTGAGTTTCGCAGATTCTGAAATCTACTCATTAAGATACAAAAGTACTTTTCTATATTGAATGTACTTCAGAACCTTTCAAACTTTGAATTGAGATAAATAATAAATTTATAAATTAATTAATTTATTTATTATTATTATTATTATTATTATTATTATTATTATTATGTTTCCTGCTTTGCATCCTGTAAAGCCAGGTCTAAACAATAGTACTTAGCCCCCATAAGAGAATTCACGTTAATTGATAGCACTTTTCTTAGTATATGGGATGTTCTTAGCAGGGCGATCTCCTGGGCAACATGTATGCTGAGGTTACCTGGGATACTGTTAGTAAAATTGTCCATTACTTTTCTCATGGGGTCCAGATCTCCGATTACTATTGGTACACTCCCAGTCTTCTTTCCTCACATCTTGTTAATCTTGACCTCCAGGTCCTTGCAGTTAGACAATCTCTCGCTTGTCTTTTATTATAATATCAGATCTGTTGGTTTTATTTTCCTGTCAATTTGGATTGGCATGTCCCTTAGGATAGTTACATCGTTATTTTGGGTAAGTGTGTCTGGTTGTTGGTTATACCATCTGTCAGTGGTTTTGATTTCGTACTTCTTGCATATCTTCTAGTGCAAATATGTCTCTACCTTGTTATGTCTGTTGGTATATTCATTTTTTTGCTAGTTCCGGAAATCCTGAGATAATATGGTTGACAGTTTCAACATATTTTCCGTAGTTCCTGCATTTCGGGTTAGTTCCATCCTTGATTATTATAATCATTATTATTACTAATAATGACAAAAATAATTATTATTATTTTCATACATATTAACACACACACACACACACACACACACACACACACACACATATATATATATATATATATATATATATATATATATATATATATATATATAGTATATTTACATTCGAATATGTTTCATTAAATAACATAGATATATTGTGCCTACTTATTTTATACTGACCCTTTCCAGTTGTCTATGCACATTCTTGATGTTAAGATGAAATTCACAAAGAAAGAAATTTTTTATCCAAGTACTTTCGATCTTTTCTAAGATCATCTTCAGGGGTAAATAACAAAGCCGAAATTATTGTAACAATCCCAATAAGTTCGTTCAATTTCTTATGTTTTACTCCTTTTACATATATATTTTTTTTAATATCTACACATATTTTCCAGTATTAATCAGTAACGTAAATATATCTGCCTTATCCTAATTTAAATAGCAGGGATTCTGCCTGAGAATTTTGACTAGAAAAATACTTCGAAATATTTTATGCTCTCATTTAACTATCGAAACATATTTCTTAACACGAGTGGAAAGAAAACAAAAAAACAAATGCATCTCCAAAGTTAAAAGCAGGAGAAAAATAGAAACATAAAATACACGAATCTCGAGGAGACGCAGGTGTATTATAACTAAAATTTTCACAAGTCAACTTATCCTCTCTGTTTTTTAACTCTTAAAATAATATCTTTTTTTTAAGTTCACAAAATATTTATCTTAGTGATTTTTTGAACTTATTTTATTTTGTATTTGTCAAAATTCAACAAAATGTAAGAAAAAGTATTTACTTATAACTAACTAAATAAGTAAATAAATAAACACACACACACACACACACACACACACACACACATATATATATATATATATATATATATATATATATATATATATATATATATATATAAAGAGAGATGTTTTCGTGTTAGCGAATGAAAACGTGAAATTTATGAAGCATGCAGAAGAAATTGATTGGTTTTATAAGTCTTGCGTAAAACTGTGACGTCAAATAATATTTATAGTTACTTAGAATTATAGCAAAATGTTAACACTGCTTTTAGCCTTTTGCCATACTTAGTTAAGTCAATCTATCTATCGATCCATCTATTTGTGTGTTGGGGCGTGGACGGATAACGTTATATACATGTTTTATGAGAGCATATTATTGGATGATGGGTTTTTCATCTCTACTGCGTATTTCTATATATTTTAGTATTTGTTAAGCTCATAAACAAGATTAAATATATATATATACATATATATATATATATATATATATATATATATACATATATATATATATATATATATATATATATATTAAGCGTTTCACCCCAAGGTGGGAAGCCACTAGCACGCCACTAGCACGCAAAACAGTTACAAAGAGTTGGAGCGAGAGCAAAGAGGATTGATATTGGAAAGGATGAAGAGAAGGTTAGGGGATAGATCAAGGCATCTGCAGACGTCGATTAACATTACATTTGAATAGTTGGAGAGTATAGCTATCAGGAAAGCAAGAAAAGGGGAGGGAGTTCCACAGGCGAGAGGTGCGAGACATGAAGCTATTGGAGTAGAAGAGACGGCTACATTTAACAGCTTCGACAGTGAAAGGGTGAGAGCGAGATGCCAGCCTAGTTAAACGCTTAAATTCATGAAGTCTGGGAACCAGCGAAAGCAGGTCATCGGAGCAGTTACCATGAAAGTATTTGTAAAAAAGACAGAGGGAGGCAACGGCACATGTATATGGTAATCCGTATGGAATTTCCAAGAGTATATAGATCCAGGGAGAGTTCAATGTCTAAAGCCAGACCATAATTATTATTAATTAAAGAATATCGAACATTTAAAATCACCTATGTGATTGAGTGCTGCTTCTTTAGAGCTCTCGTGAAATAAACATGATTACCTATGGGAATTATTTGCTTAGTATTCTTTAATTTATAATAATAATAATAATACTAATATATATATATATATATATATATATATATATATATATATATATATATATATATATATATGTGTGTGTGTGTGTGTGCGCGTGTGTGTATATAAAGTACCTGAGAGAGTAAATATTCATTTATGGCATTATATACCTATAGATATCTTGAGTCAAACCAAAATTTTGTAGCATTTTTTAGTGAATTTCAAATGTAATATTTTATACTTGTACAGCGATTTATTCAACAAAATATGCGCCATTTTGTTTCACCATCTTTCAGGAAACTTTATTATGTTATGCTCCCAGAATTGGCATCTATTTGGAGGATGAACAAATAACGAAAATGCAACTCATATTTCTTTTAACGTGAAAAACATTTAACATTCACGTTCCACACACGAACCTTATGGAAAGGCGCGCGTAAATGCCACCTTACCGAATATGTATATATATTTTAATTTACATTTGAAAGGAAATCACGTGTTCAATTAAAAAAAAAAAGCAAAAAACTACGAACTTTTAGTCCAAACTAATATATCTAGCTATTTACGCCGTGACCATATGAATCAATGTCGCAGGGTAACTATAAATTTCATGACTCATGCCTTTTTTAGAATATGTCCAAACTATGCATATATGCACACCCATGATCTCCGACAACCTTCACACTTCTCCAATTAAATAAATATATGTGTTTATTTGAGTGTAATACTCAATATCTATATTACAAAAGAAGATATATCTTTGATAATGTACACTCTTCCACATCTCGCTCTCTCTCTCTCCACATACACACACGCACACACACACGTGGTAATGTGTATAGATATGTTTTGTATGTGCAAGGCATATTTTACTTTTTCATGTGTTTTTTTATTTACATATATACAGTGGTGGAAATAAGTATAAGACAACCTATGAAATTGTTAATAATTTTCTTATTACTGAACAAATTCCTCTGAAAATCTGTGTGTGGTATGTAGATTCGATGTTATTAGTATATATATTCGATTTTATAAAAACTTTCCACCAAAATAAAGTTATTAAGAAAGTTATTAATAAAACTACGTTTTCGAGGGTGGCAATAAGCATAAGACAGTTTTGAAAAATTTATTTAAAAGCAAAATTGTACAAAATTCCATATTTACATTTATTCCCTTTCAATTGTAATAATTCAACACACCTGTTTTGCATTGAATTTCATTCCAATACTGTTTAATGCAAGATTTTAAAGTTTCTCTATCTTCAAGTTGACGTTTATTTTAGTATTCGCTTCTAAAATTCCCAACAAAGTTTCTATTGGGATTAAATCAGGAGACTTAGTGGCTAGTTCAAAACTTCAATATTTTTTTTTTGTTTTAAACCAGTCTTTCGTAAGCTTAGAAGTGCGTATGGCTGCGTTGTCCTGTTAAAAAATGGAATTATTGGTGTCTAGACGATTCATAAATGGGACAAGACTTTTCTCCAAAACATTGACATATTGATCAGAGTTTTGTTTCCCTTCCATCACTACTGAACCAGCCTTTCCAGACGCAGAAAAAGATCCCCAAACCATAACTGATCCTCCTCCAAATGGTCTTTTTGAAAACAGCTGCTTCTCCTTTCTTAAATCATGCGAATAACGCTGATAGCCGTCGGGCTCATCCAAAGTAAACATTTTCTCAGAAGAAAACACTACGGTTTGCCATTTATCCTTTGTCCATGTTACTTTTTTCTTTACCCAATCTACGCGCATCTTTTTGTGTTAACCAGTTAAAGCAGGGTCTGTCTTCCTATTTCGATACACGAGATTTGGCGATTGATGGCGTGACGCTCTTCTTGGAGTAATGGGTAAATTCTGAGATTCTTTCAGATCTCTTGAGATTGATTGTTCTTCACAAGCTTCTTAAAAATGTCGACGTCTGTCGTTGTAATTTTAGGTGGACGACCTGGACGTTTTCTGGTGCCATACGTTTTCTGGTGCCAGGGTCCTTTAGATAATTTCTCACAACTGTTCGGGACCTCGACAGTTCTCTTACAATGAAACTTATAGATTTTTATTTAAATTATTCGGATTATTGTCCTCATCTTTGTCGCCATATTTATCACAACGTTTCGGCCGATGTACACTCCAGCCTTCTTCAGGTGGTTGGAATGTCGAACTGAACCCTTTATTCTCTCACCGAGGTAGACTGTTCTAGTTCCACGTGCCATGTTTGATGGATGTCAGTTATCAGTTATCTCCTGTTAATTTCCCTCTTTATCCACTGTGCCATGTGTCCTTGAGGACACATGGCACAGTGGAAAAAGGCGTTGGTTAGATCCAGTGACAGAACCCAAAGAGTGTGAGTTCAATACCCGGTTAAGGCAGTGGAGAACTTTCAGACGGAAATTAACAGGAGATAACTGATAACTGACATCCATCAAACATGTTATTATGAAATCGAATATGTATACTAATACCCACTGGTGTAGGTACCACACACAAATTTTCAGAGGAATTTGTGCAGTAATAAGAGAATTATTAACAATTTCATGGGTTGCTTTAAACTTATTTCCACACACACACACACACATATATATGTGATAATTTTTATATTAGATGATGAGGATATAAATTTGATTTATTTTCAATGTATTTCACTGGCCGTAACATTGTTTTACCTTTGCCAGCGCTGCTTGTTGGGTTGACACTTTTGTTTTTCTTGTCAGTTCCTCTTATATCTTCAAGGATTTTTCTAGGTCAAATCTTTTATTCATTTCCTCTTGTAATTTTGAATAAATTGGCTAGATGATTTAAACCATTTTATAACTCCGTTCTGATGAGTCAGTTGTCTGTCTGAAATGAATTATTGCCCAACTCTTTAATTAAGAATTGAGCCTTTTTTCCCCTTTTATATATATCATATTGGTTTGTATTTTGATACATTGAATTCTCATCAGGGATCTATATTTTTAATATTTGATATTAAATGACCTATTTCCATTATACGTACCACTTACAGATTTGATATTATGCTATATATATATATATATATATATATATATATATATATATATATATATATATATATATATATATTTAATTTTACATATATGTATTTATATATATATATATATATATATATATATATAAAACACAGGCGGACATTCGAATACACGTACACACACTCATACATACAGAAACACACACTCATATATATATATATATTATATATATATATATATATATATATATATATATATATAAATGTTTTTTTTCATTGAATATATAAATATATATACGTAAATATATATATTTATATATTCAATGAAAAACATTTTTGATATATATATATATATATATATATATATATATATATATATATATATATATATATATATTATATGAATGATAAATTAAAAAGGACAACTGGGAGACATATATCAATCTAATATATTTCAAGTATTCTTTTTATAGATTTTTCAAGAATCACCCTCACAATGAAATACAGATTTTATCCCAGTTACACCCCTGGGGATGATCTTGGACGAGATCGAAAGTACTTGGGCAGGAAGAAATACGCCACCTTCCTTGTTGAATTTATTCTTAACATCAAAAAACTGATTAGTCATGTTGTAAAGATCTTAACATTTAGATCACAACTTGAGGGTAAAGGTGAAATTGCGATGGGGAAAGGTACGTAGGCAATATTGACTATTTTAATAGTCAAAATGTGAAAATCTGGACATTTTTGGACTGAAACGTACCGAATGTAAAATTTTAAAAAAATCAAAATGTTTAAACCTATCAGAATAAATACATTTCTGCCGATAGCATTTTACATTATCTCTCCAAAAAATAAAATTATATAAAATAAATAATATCTGAACTGGACTCAATGGTTAAACGTTGATTATTTTGGGAGCAGCAAATACACACTCCTAAATAAATATATAATGAGATATGAATTGTTGCTACTCTGATAAACACTGGAAAAGTGATTCGGTTCATTAAGGAAAAAATAATAGTATTTATTAGATAATGAGAAAAGTTTGAGTAAATAAGAGGAGACAGTAAATTCAAGAACGTTAGTGTTTATCAGTACAGCCAAGGTGACCTAAAATGTAAACATAGATTTTGTGTCATATCTTTACACATATTATTGAGCAAGTAAATCTATTCAAGATAACGTTGGCATTATACAACCAATGTTGGTAAACTTTACTCGTTATACTTATATTTATATACTCAATGTACCATGTGAACTTCAAATTATAATGTTTTATTACAATTATTTGCAATAATTTCTTTGGTGTTCTGATATTTTATTATGAAACTCGAGTATTTTACGCACACTGGAAATAATTATATATTTATATTATATTTAATTTCAAATATATAAAGATTTCCATTTTTAGTAAGAATAATGTATCCGCCAAAGAAAAACAAGATATAAAGCAATTGGTAAACGGATCAAAACGAAGGAAATTGCGAATAAGTTGAAACGGGATCAAAGGTATATATTCCGGTTTCTTATTTCCCTGCCACATTTTTCTATGTACAGTGTCCCTTCAAGACGTTGGTGATCATGGCTCTCCACAACATCCTGTCTTTTCTAGCTCATAATACATTTTGTCTTTACTCAAGCCATTTACTCAAACTCTCTATATAGGTTATGCTCTGTTTTCCTTTGCCCGTCTTGTTTACAATATGACTTATTTCGAAAATCATTTGTAAACGTTAAATATTTCAATTAGGTTGTTTGCGAAATAAAACCCAAGACGCTGAAACATATAGTGTCATTAAAATAAAATATTGATATTATATTACACATATGTAATGGTAATAGGGAGATTAACCGTTTCCCTATAAGGAAACATTCAGTATTCAATGACCAGTTACCGTTACTTTCGGTTGAAATTTATAAAAACATTCTCTTAAACATTTCTCTTTCAGGAAAATAGGTTTTGTAGCATCTTGTGGTGTTGAACAAAACTAATACGGAGTACAATCAATCCTCTGTTCAATTTCATTTGCTTGTATAATCATTGGTTATAACTAATCTATACACCAATGCAATTTAAAGTGCTTTCTATTTATTAATTCTACATTCGGAATTAGTGTCCGCTGTTATCACTCTTTTTTCTATTCATGAGAGTTTCCCTCCTCATCTTTTGTAGTAGTATGGAAAGTTAATAACTTGAATATGTCATTATTTTCTCAACAAGTTTTATGTGTAATCCATTTTGTTGTTGCTTAAATCTTCAATTTCTGTGGCTTTTGCTATTTAATAAAGATCAATGTTTGTGATTCTGTAACTCCAGACTATGAGAGGACAGAACTCTTCAAATCATAGTCTCTGTTCGTTTCAATCATTGACTTGAGAAAATCCTTTGTTATCTTTGAATATTGTACGTGCCAAGATGAGAGTCGAGATCTAGGGAGGCTATTTAAGAGTATAAATCGAAATCAGAGATTTAATGTTTTGGCTTTTAAGCATATTGTGATGTTGGATAAAACTAATCGGGAGTGCAATCAATCCTCTGTTCAATTTCATTACATAGTATAATAATTG
Organism: Acanthosepion pharaonis; assembly: GCA_903632075.3. Lineage (NCBI taxonomy): Eukaryota > Metazoa > Mollusca > Cephalopoda > Sepiida > Sepiidae > Acanthosepion > Acanthosepion pharaonis. The sequence continues at coordinate 1,578,910 of CAHIKZ030003337.1, read as the reverse complement.
GTTATAACTGATCCATATACCAATGTATTTTAAAGTGTTTTGTATTTATTAATTCTACATTCTGAATTAGGGTTCATGAAAATATTCTTGGAAATGTTGCCAACATCAATAAGGTGATTTCAATTTTAATGTCAAAATATAGACTTGTATAATATATATTGCATTACTAGCTGAGGAGTGATAAAGAGATTTTATCTGGATTTTCAAAGATGTAAATTTTGTGGTTGAATTCATTTCATTTCCTCGTCATTATCATTGCTTATCACGTTTCGACAGCATTATACTTCGGTCCTTCACGGTAGTAATGTTGAATTTAATTTTCTCTCAATTATTTTATCCCAAAGAAAGTAATAAAGCCACTAAAACTCAAGGGATTACTGATTTTAAAAGAATATGAGAAAGAAAAATTATTAAGTAAAGAGAATAAGAAAATTACAGGAATTAAGGAGACCGATGATGACGATTAATATTGCATTTAAATTTTTGAAGATCAAAATTGACTGGAATGCAAGAAAGAAAGATGTTTCCTCAACTGAGAGGTGCAAATGAAGATACTCTTAGCATAGAACTTACGGTTACATCTAGCAATTTCAACTGTAAAATCATGAGATCTAGCTGCTAATCTAGTACTGTGTTTTAATATCATAAAGTTGAGATAGCAAAGAGGAAAGTTCATCAGTAATGATGAAAATATTTATAGGAAAGGCACAGGCAACCTACGTTACGACACTGGGAAAGTGATTGAAGCCGAGATGCCAGATCAGGACAGATAGTATTACAGATTATTCTTTGGATTTTGTCAAGAACCATTCACCAGACCAGATGATGACAGCGATATTCAATACATTGAAGAAGGATAGACTTACAAAAGGTGTAAGATAGTGATTTTCCAAGCGTAGTTTAGATGTGGCACAATGCCGAAAGCATGGTAGTACCCAGTGTGGGTCGTACTCACTACTCAGTCATAATTGTTCTAGCGAGACAAGCTTGCTAACCATTACACCGCCTCCAGCTGCCCAAGGTGTAAGATTGATATGGCGAGAGAAATTGCCCGTATCATCACTTCAAATGTATCTAAGTTGTAACGAAGTTCAGAGCAGCATTAGATTTTAACGTTTATTCTAACTTAATTTTTGGCCTTTCAATAAAAACAAAATAAATAACAAAACATATGTATTTGTCCTCAGTTTCTTCTTTAAATAATTTTACCAATTTTTAAACTTAATACAGATTAAATTTAAAATTTTAAATAGACAATTTTTAACTTTTAATTTTATAGTAAAATTTAATATCAATTAGTTAGATTGTATTCTATTTTAGTCTAACCCTAACATTAAAGCATTAATTAATTATTATAACCAAGGTTCGTTTTCAAGTTTTTTGAATTCTCATATACTTGTATTTTGATTGGCCATTCCAGCTTATGTAACAACGTTTCCCTTAGCGAGGAGTGTTTGATTGATTTGGACCTTTTAAAACCCTTTATTCTACATTCAACACCATCACTCGATAAGACAACAGAAGTGTTGAAACAAAATGGCTATTTTTGTAGTGATATTATAACATGTTTATGTTATAATTTTCGAATAAATAATTATATATATATATATATATATATATATATTATTAAAAATAGTAATAAACTTAATTAATTCTTATTCTAACAGAAATTAATCCATTGTTTTCATTTTACCTGATGAAAAAAGTATTCGTACAAAACAAAAAAGCATATTAACTTAATTTAATACTTTGTGGAATATCCTTTATTGAATTCAACAGCTACCAGTCTATTCTTGTACGTCTCAATTAATGATTTGCACACATGGAGTGGTATTTTGCCCCATTCTTTTTGGCATATTGTCTTCAAATTCTTGATATTTGTTGGTGCTCTTTTCCCAATTTGAATTTTCAAATATCGCCATAAATTCTCAATTGGGGACTGACTTGGCCATTGCAAGACATCAACGTTACTTTCAGCTAACCATTTCCTTGTAGATCTAGCGGTATGCTTAGGATCATTATCCAATTGGAAAACCAAATCAGTAGGTAGCCGAAGTCTCTCAACAGAACGGATTAAATTGCCTTGAAGGATTTTCTGGTAGCTTTCGGCATTCATCTTGCCATCTATTATTGATATTCTGCCAAAACCTTTTTCAGAAAAACAGCCCCAGATCATGATACTGCCACCACCAAACTTTACAGTTGGCAACGTGTTCTTTGGTAAGTATGTTTCCTCCGTACATGATTATAATTATGACCAAACAACTCTATTTTAGATTCATCTGTCCATAGTACTTTTTCCCAAAACGAATATTCTTTATTCTTATGCTCTCTAACGAATTTTAGCCTAGCATCTCTGTGTCGTTTCAAGAGGAGTGGAGTCTTCCTTGGGATGCGTGATTTCAGACTGTTTTTGTGTAGTTCATTACTTATTGTATGCTTGGTTACTTTAATCCCTAATGAACGCAGATGTTCCTGCAGCTCTTCTCGGGTAACCTGTGGATTTTGTTGGATCTGGCGTCCTAATATCCTTGCTGATCTTAGAGAAATCTTTCTCGGAGCACCTGTTCGTCTTTGGTTTTCGACGCTGTTACGATTTTTAAACCTTGCAATGAAGGAAGCAGTTGTAGTAAAAGGAATATTCAAGTTGTTAGAAATCGTTCTGTAACTGTTCACATCTTTCCAAAGAGACAAAATGTGTTATTTTTGTGAAATAGTCAGTTCTTTACCTTTAGGCATTATTAGAACCTTCTCGTAAGACTAGAAATTACAGAATGCTCTGATAATGGCTAATGGCGTTAACTATAATTACTGATAACATTACTGGAACATTCTAGAATATACTTCACACAGACAAAATGGTCCTACACACGCAGATACATACATATCCACGCTCATATATAAATATATGTGTACGTTTGTGTGTATGTTTCTGTTTATATGTGAGTGCAATTATATAAATTTTCTGATGGTAGATTATGCGGGTGTTGCAGTTGTCGGCGCATAAATTGGTATAAGCGAGCCGAGTTCAAATATCAGCGTTGACTTTCGCTGTAACGCCCTTAAGAAAATTATGAATCCATCCTGTCAGCCAGACTATGTATTAAATAAGTTGATAGATTGAGCTTAGTTCTACTCTGTATTGAAATCCATGGTTTAAGCAACAGGAAACCATTCCATTATCTTTCCCAAGAATTAATGGCAATTGACAGAAAATAAAGAAAAAAGAATCTGTGGTTACCTGCGACCTGATGACTAGTGGTATTTAAAAACAATATCTGGAAAGGAAAAGGAAAGCATAGGTTCCAAAAATAAGGGGATCATTTTTAGAACTGAACTCATTCAGAATTGTCTTATAAAAATATCTAAACATCAAGCGAACAGTTTGCCGGTCGATAAATGTAAAGAGATGTTTCATATATACGAAGGCAAATGAGTGTATTATACTGACACTGTTGAACTAAAAATAATTCTATAAAATACATAGATGTAAACATTGTAATCATATAAAATGAAGCAAGAATGGACATTAATATCAGAGATTTGTTATCCACCTATCTTATCATAAGATCAGTGGGGTCTGGATTTAAATAATATTGGTTGCCTGGAGCTCATTGGCACTTACAATGCTATCATTTTTCATACTGAATAAATAAATGTTTAAATATGTAAAATAGGGTACAAAAGACATTGTGGAAAAATGTGTATGTCTTAGTAATTAATGTACAGTGCACTGCATATGATATTGGCAGTAGATATTAAGTGTAAATACAGAATGCCATATTTTAATATTTTTATTCATTTTTCTTTAATTCTAATTAACTGTTTGGTATTTTAAAATAGTTCACTAAACAATATACACCTTAACAGATAGTTCAAAAGCACAAAAAAACATTGCATACAGTCCACTATATGGAGATCAATCATTTGTGTTCACCAGATAATTGTTCGAATCGGCCAGTAATTATTTCTGTATCCAGTTCATCTCACAATCCCTTTTCAATGGATAAAAATATGCATGATATTAAATTCTCCTCAGACAGCTAATTTCTCATTCTTGTCTTTATGACCTTGACCTTTGAAAATGTCCGCTCATATTGGACTTGAGCAACTGGTAGTGTCCAGATGACTTTATAAAGTTCTTATTCCTTTTTTATTACTAAAACAATTGTTTGTTTCTTTATTGGATTTTTATTTGATATAGAGACCCACTCTATCAGAGGTCCAATCCATCAGGAGCCCACTTGCCAACGGGCAAGCTGATATCTTGGTCAGTTTGCCACTTCATATGATCATAAATAGAGTCCCATTTAACTAGTTAGTAAAAGGCAAGAGGTAAGGAATTAAGGTAATAATCTGTCTTTTCTTAAGTTTTGATCAGTTTTCAATGTGTCATTGATCAAATTTTTCAAATGTTGTAATTACAGTAATAGAAAGAAAAAAGAATGATACAAATGACATGACAAAAAGATACGGAAGAACAAATGTTAACTTAAATGTTACTGAAAAGATCTAAGCAATATTATCTGAAAAAAGACACTAGACTTTACTTTACAAGTATCCTGTTTCTTTTCAGAACACATCCCAAACGGACACTCACATACGCACACACACAGATATATATATATATATATATTTGATACACACACACACACACGCACACAAACATACACACACACAAATATTCAACTCGCCCGTCGTATTTGACTTATGAGGGTCAAGCAATTAGGAACCGACAGCCAGACACCAACACATGTGATTTGATTATAGTGGTTTGAAGGTTTTAATGAGAAGGGTCAATATATATATATATATATATATATATATATATATATATATATATATATATATATATATATATATATATATATATATATATATATATATATATATATATATATATATATAGTAGGCACAGTGTAGTAGATAGCGGCTCAATTGGAGAGCTGAGTTCGAATTCTAGTCGAATCCATTAAATTCACTTACACTTATATATATATTTAAAGATATTTTTGTAGGTACAAAATTTAATGATCGAAATAAAAGTATAAAATTTAATATTACAAGACATATTAAAACAATATTAAATAATAATAAAAAAAACCCAAAAAAACTCAACAACAAGGGGGGGAAGCAACCGGTTTCGCTCCTGCTCGTCAGGCTTCCACGGGAGATTCAATATTAAAACAGAGAAATGTACATATATATATACCGCCCCTCACACTTCGCAACACCTTTAATAGCTTCCATCTCGTTTCAGTGACGACTAAGATGACTCTTAAGCCCAGAATTCGATTTCATATGTATCATACATATATGATAGATAAACTCTATAATTGATTGGGTTGATGTGATCTATGAATCTACTGTTTGCCATCTTCTGTGCTTTCTCAGTCCAGATGATCTGCAAACCTTGTTACAAACAACATAAGTATTGTTGGCAGGCCTATGATGACCTTCCAAATGCTTTTCATAACTTGCCCTCGAAAACAGCATGCCTTGACAGACACCTCATTTCTAAGACTGCATATTAGTTGGCAAAACCGAGTGCCTCTTTGGTGATCACGTTGGATCTGAATATGCTTGAAATATTCATCCTCGGAGGCATTGCATCCCTCCCTTATCAAGTGTCTCTATACATGCATTCATACGTATATGATAACTGTAAACTCTGTAAAGAAGTATAGCCATCGCTGACAGGATTGTTCATAGGTTTTAGATCTCGTGAGAACGGCAATATCTCTTGAATCCAGCAATATTTTTATAGATGCAATAAACTAAATTGTACTGTGAGTGTGTATGTTTATAATTGTATGTTGATATCCATAAAAAATGAAAAGATTTATGCGTATGTAAGTACAAGTTTCTGTTTATATTTCTAGTATGAAGATAATATATCATTATTAATAGCAAGACTAATCTCCTCGTCTTTGTTAATATTATCACATTTCAACCGATGGATCGTCCTTCTTCAGGTGTCTCCCGACCCGGATAATCTGCGTGAAATTTTGAAATGACCTTTTTATGCAGTCTACGTAGGTTGATAGTTTCCATTACTCGGTACATGTCTAGTGATATCTAATCTTGATTAATTGTTTAGTCTTTTCATTTCCTACATAAATGTTTGCTAATATTCAACCAATACAAGCCCCAGGAGCCTCCCAATGTAGAGTTTTAGTGAACAAGGTTATTGAATGAGTATATGACGAGGAGGCCAGAAGTGAATTTCATGCGGTTATGTAAGAAAGATAACAGTTAACCCTAGACTGGAAGTGGTTAACATTGCTGGGATCGAGAAAATATCCACTTGGGAGTTTGTTACCCAAACTAGAGGTTCTCGGGAAGATGCTATGTGAGTGGAAGCTTCTCTTTACTAATACACTAAAAAGTGAAGGGTGCTAATTAGTACCAATGTACGTAGCTGTGAAGGGTTTAAGGAATGTAGCACCTCAGAACATTTTCCATGGAAATAGCGACAGTGTCACGATAGGCTTGTGACATTTCGCTTGTAGGAAAGAGGCTGTAGGGTAGAAAACCATTGATCACCGTTAAGGCCGTGTACACGCTTTTTAAATCTACCAAGACGAATTACCGTTTACTCAAATAGGTGTATCCACTAAAAATAACATTTAAAGTGATAGAAATAAGCTTGATTTAAAAAAAATGAAAATTCATTAATGCTTTGTTTACGTATCGGACACTAATCTGAGTAGATATAACATTTCCGTGGAGGGTTTGAGGACCGTGGAATCACCTCATAATTGCTATATTCCCAGGTTCACCATGAACCGTAGTGGTAGCACCTGTTAGGTTCCCAGCTATGGGCAAATTTTGAGCTTCCCAAACAAAAATAATATTAAAGTTAAAATATATTTTAATAATAAAAAATACCATAAACACATTTTTATATAAGAAAGCCGACAATACACAATCAGCAATACATTTCCTCTGTAGTTGAAAGCATACAATTGGGTTCAAAATATTTAGTTCAAGCCATAAAACTGTGTTCAAAATATTTAGATTTCGGCATTAAATAACCCATAGACATGTTGATATGTCGCTAAACAAAACCAACCAATCAAAATCTGAACGAACGAGTGGGCTTTAAAGGCAAATAGAACTTTCCTTGATAGTGAAGCTCTTCCTAAACGAGCAGTTAAATCACGCCTGATGAGACAATGGTTTCTTACAGGACTAAGATGAGAAAATTTAAAGAAGTGAAAATGTTTACACTTAGAGAAAATCGAAGTAGATATTGGCACATTTGCAGAACAGTACTTAAACAGAATAAATTAGATTTCGCACGATTCAGTTTTACCTTAAATCTTTAATTGATTCTAGTCTTAGTTTCCTGAATTTTCCTTCACTAATTAGTTTCATTTCCGGTCGCACATCCTAATAAAAGGAAGCGGCCATTTTGAAAATTTCAGTTTTCAAACCATTCGATTACTGCTAATTTTGTGTTGATAAAATAAAGAGTACATGGAGTTATAAAATGGTGTTATTGGATTGAAGAGGACGAAGCAACATGAAAAAATAGAAGGGAGTGTGCGAAATGCAAAAGAAGTATGAAGAAGAAATGTTTAGGTTAGAAAGATGAAAATTGTGAAAAAAGGTAAGAGTAAAAAAAATAATGAAGAATAAAGACCGGATAATTACAGAAAAGAAAGAAGATTTAACAGATGCGAATGAAATAAAGAAAATCGGTAAGAAAAAAAAAACAGAAGAAAATGCGAGAAAAGTGACGACAACAAGATGTAAGGAAATAAATATCGAATAAAGAGAAAGAAAAATAAATTCGTGCGTGCCTACTGAAATTTTTCATCTGGAGGCAGTAAACAGATATAAAAAGATAAACCAAACAGAAAATGCTATGAACCTAACGCAATAGGAATTCAGCCCCTGTTTTTTATTTATTTTATTTTATTTTTATTTCACACAGATTTTCCAAACATTTTCCAACATATGATGCACACCTGCAGCCAAACAGTTTCAAAAAGTTGTTTACTGGAAAACGATGAAAACTAAAACGAAAATGAACATATAACTAAGAACATATTTTGCTCATTCAAAAGAAATAGAATTCAGAAATTTTCCGTCATTCAAAATCGTCTTGCGAATCTTAACTCCGCAAAATAATATGGCAAGAAAATAACAAAAATAAAACTCAACTCTTAAAACGACAGTTACAAAACTAATTTCCCCAATCGTTGTGTAAAAAAAAAAAAAAAAATCATTTACAAAAATGCAAATGTTTACACACACATTTAAATTAAACTTAGCTTCATGCAAAATATATTTTTGAGAAGCACTCTTGCTGCTTCAGTCAATAATGATGCATGGTAAAAGGCCGCTTTTTTACTGGACTTGTTTTTATTGTAGAAAAAAATGTTTTGACCTCGGGTGTCTTTCAAAGTATTTTAATTTGAGAACAATCGTAAAAACGCAATTAATCACGTCGTTTTCTAATTAATATTTGAAATAAATCCCAGTTACTGTAGAACTTTTTAGCATGAAACTTAAACGGGTAAAACATCTGAGGAGATTGTCATTAACTCTTTACATACTAAAATTCTAAAACGACAATTGCTGCGTCGCTCTTCAAAATAAACAACATTTGATATTATCCATAACTGTACTGTACTGTACTGATGCGGCATTAACCCTGGGCGGATTGAGCCGGCTTCTTCCTGTTATGAGAAGAAGATTCTGGGGATAAATTACAGAAGTAGGGTACCCAGGCCTACTCGGATAACGTTCTTGCTTGCCGCGGGGTTCCCACAGACGCAGAGACAGGAACGACCAGAAGCCGCCGGTTACCGATGCAGACGCTCCTTGGATTTTCACCAGAGCCCTTGTTAGCCGGCGTGTGTGTCAGACCTGTCCGCCTTGGGTGGCCCTACCAGGAACGAAGTTCCTGGCGGCATAGCTCTGACACTACCGTTTACACCCCCACTCCCCACCGACTGTGAGGTAAGGATTGGACTTTGGGGGCTTACAGTACCAGGTTAGCTTACGGTCAATCACGCTGAAAACACCGGTTCTCGTTCGATCACCGAAGTTAATCATCGTAGAGCCAGGTCAGTACTTAGATAGGGAACCGCTATTATCCATAACGATAATGGAAAACTGGGAATACGATGGTCAGTACTCTATTTTCATATATATCTAAGTTTATGTGCAGCAAATATATTTGCACACACACAAACATCTATATATATATATATATATATATAGAGAGAGAGAGAGAGAGAGGAGTGTATCAGATGTATTGTAATACTTTTACAAACTATGGGTGCGGGGTTCGGATTTTTATCTGTGGGGCCACCTAAAACAATTGGTTTATGCAGCAGATATTAAGAATCCAGATACACTCCGTCGACGTGTTATGTTGGCCTGCGAAACCATTCGACACTGTGTGGGAGTATTTGAAAGGGTTCGCCAGTAAATTATCCGACGAGTGCATGCGTGTGTAGAAGCAAGCGGAAGAGATTTTGATCATTTGTTATGAGTTCTTGTGTTGAGGTACAACGATGGACATATTTTTATATATGCACATTTTGCCTTATTTTGGTATCAGAAACCCACGCCCCAAGAATTTATGTGTTGTATCTTGGTTTTTGAGATTAGCAGTGTCTTCTGTAAATGTTAAAATTAATAACTCAATAACAAATGAGTGTCGGACATATGTTTATATGAACTTGTTTTGGTGTGAGGGAAAATCTGTAAAAGTATTTTTGATATACCATATGACGTTATATCTGCTCCTGAAATATTAATTTCAGTTGAGCACTCTGGGGAGGAGGGTTGGGTTGATAAACAGTGACTATTATAGCTATATAGCGAGACTCTTCGCTAATGCGAATTAAGTCACTGTCAGTCACTGGGCGTGTTTCTAAAAATAAATACGCCAAAACTCCACCTTCATCCCTACGGCTTAGTGGTTAGAAGCTCCGAATGACACCAATTCAGTCGGGTTTCGATCCTAGCTAGAGGCAACCGGATGTCTAGCCACACTGATGAGCTGTAAACAGCGAAACAGTCTGTCTGTGGATGACGTTATATATATATATATATATATATATATATATATATATATATATATATATATATATATATATATATATATATATATATATATATATATATATATATATATATAATCATCCACAGATGACGTTATATATATATATATATATATATATATATATATATATATATATATATATATATATATATATATATATACAGTCTGTCTGTGGATGACGTTATATATATATATATATATATATATATATATATATATATAACGTCATCCACAGACAGACTGTATATATATATATATATATATATATATTGTTTAAAACCTTTGCTATATTTATTGTAGAACAGTAGCAATTGTCAAGACAAGATCGTTAGTACATATAAACAGTGGGGTTATAGACGTCAACACCACAGGATGAGTGGCAGTTTCACGCTTAATGATCTGATGGTCAAATATCACTCTCGATTGTTATGTCTACATTGTTATATATGATAGACATTCCCCTCAATTACTACCACCAGACAAGTCCACATATTGTTCATATCGAGTATCTCGAGACATAGCAATAAGAATAATTACTGGCGCTTTTCGCCGTTGTCATTTGTCTCTTAGTCAGTCAATACGACAGATTTCAAAATTTCTGATACAACTCTGGCACGAATATCTCCAGTTATTTCCATCTAGGACAACTCGCTCGAAGTAGTATGAGGTACATTGACAGCTGAGGTTACTCTTTAGCTTGTCTTTATACCTGAGCCACGGCCACCCAACAATCATTTGTCCACTGACAACCTGACTATATATGAGGACCTTTTCGGTGTCCGATTTGATACCAAATATGACCATCTAAGCAGGTTGTGATTGCATATATAAGTATATATATATATATATATAATATATAAAAGTTATATATATTTGACAGCATATCGTTTAAAGTATTCTTTTATAGATCGCTAATATTTAAGTAAATGCTCTGTTTATAATAAACAGTATTAAACATCATTTACCGGCCTGGATGTCCGAGAAATTTTCACTTAAATTTACTTAAATATTTGTATCTATAAAAAGAGTGTATAAACATAAAATGTCTTAAAATAATTGTCGGACTTTGTCCATTTCATAATATATATATATATATATATATATATATATATATATATATATATATATATATTTTCAAAAAAACGACAGACAAGGTACAACGGTTAAGCTATTTATTTAATTTTCCTTGTGTTCGAACAAGATCTTTCTTTTCTGGACAAAGGGTGTGTAATTAGTCCAAATGTTTTATATTATCAAGGATGATTCGATTTTCAACAATTGAGTGTGTGTGTTATATATATATATATATATATATATATATATATATATATATATATATACAGTGGGGGAAACAAGTTTTTGTGCACATACAAATTTTTAATTGATAGTGTTTCCAACTAATAAATAAACATACTTTTCATAATTAACTGTTGTACACAAATCAATAATAACTAAATATGCATAGAAAGCAAAAAAAAAAAGGAAATGATTTGACAGAAGTAAATCCCGATTATTCATTGTAATGGTTGAAAAAAATTATTCGTACAATACAAATTTCAGATTTTGAAACTCTTAACCTGTCAGTGACCGATCCTATTTGGTGAAATCGTGGTCGCTAACATTACTTCTAAATTCAAAATAAAGTGTATATATATATATATATATATATATATATATATATATATATATATATATATATATATATGTATATATACATATATATATATATATATATATATATATATATATATATATATATATATATATGGCTCAAATATAAATCAAATATGGATCAGAATCCGACAGAATGGTAAGATAAATAATAAATATGAAGCATTTCTCAATTGATCACGTTCATCAGGGAATGGACGGATATCTCATCTCTCCTTGATTTCAGAACAACGCAAATTATTCTAACGTTTGTTTAATCAAACAAGACAAAAGTAAAAATACTAGTATGCCTATTTCCTTTTCTCGATTACTCTGATTAAGATGAGTTAAACATGGTACATTGATAGACGTTTTCTGTTTGTTATATATATATATATATATATATATATATATATATATATATATATATATATATATATATACGTGTGTGTGCGTGCGCGTCTGTGTGTGTGTGTGTTGTGTTCCAGGGAAAATCAAATGGACTGGATCAATAAGATTTAACTCAGCTAGGAAAAAGGGTAGTAATTGAATTTCTCAATGAATATCTACGAAACACGTGAAGACCCCATCTTTAAAAAAGCCGAAATGATACGCACCGACGCGTGAAGTTGCACTAGTTTTAAAGCCACAAATTCACGCAGCTCATACCAATAAACACACTTTAATTATACGACGAAGACTCTCTAATAATGGTTCATAAAATTTTGATAATACCTAGAAGTCAATTATATTCAAACTTTGCCTAGAAACAAAAGAAAACGATTTTTCCTATATATATATATATATATATATATATATATATATAAAATATTAACACTACTGTATATATATATATATATATATATATATATATATATATATATATATATATATATATATATACAGTAGTGTTAATATTTGCGTGCTTGTGCGTGTATGTGTCCCAAGCAACTCCACTCCCACCGGTTTGATTTAATTCAAAAGCCCTTGAATATTTAAGCGCAGGGAACGATTTTTGTTGAGCTCAGATTCCGGGTTGCCAGATGATGTGTGGTTAAAAATATATATTAATATATTATAATAATTGTTTTCATAGTTCAAGGGGAGTAACTCTTATTTTCCTTTCGTATTTTAAACTAGCTAAAATTTTATGCTAGCTTAAAAGCTTTACTATCGGGTGTCATTTAAGCTAGCTACTGTTTAGTACTCTTCGTTTGGCCATCATCACAGTAGCTAGGGAGGAGTAGATGATAGACATCAATAAACTACAGAAGAACTCAAAATTGATCGCTGCGTTTAAGTACCGAATTAATCTCTAAGCTTACCTTTTAAAAGTTCAACAATATTTCTTCTGCTGACACTTAATTTAAAGATGATTTGATGTATATAGGTCCTTATTTTCCGTAAAAACAATTATTTTCATTTCATGGATGACAGAACAGGGGACAATTTATAATATAAAATTAATATAATGCAAAAATAGAAATTAGAATTAATTATACATTCAACATTTGAAAAGATAGAGAAACATAATAGTTAATTAAGTAAAACCTATATTATGGAATCTATAATAAATGCGAAATTGGAGCTAAATTTTCCCATGAATTCTTAAAAAAAAACTAGCTCTACTTTATAGTAAGTATTTACTCTGTCCCCCCACTAGGACGAGATGTGATACAAGGTCTATTTTTAGGTGGGGACCCGAGCGCGTACACCCGGGACAGGAACAAAAATTCCCCTCAGCCCCAGCAACCGTCGGTTGCGCTGGCCTCGTTGCGAGCACCAATCCCTCCCTCTGGTGCAATGGGAAGGCGTAGCCTCGGGCAGCTGTTTCCCAGGGTTGGGCACCTCTTCAGTATAATTTTCTCAGTTGTCCCTCTGTCCTTTGACAGATAAGCTCCTGAGCGCAATCATTTTAAAGACAGAGACGCAACTTTGAGGCAATATCACTCTTCAGGTTTAACTAATTTGCAGAGTGATTTTTTGAAAAAAGGCTTATTTCATTAATTAATAGTCCTTCATTACTGTTCTTTTATTCGAGGAATGTTTTGATTTTCATAGCAATTCTGATTTGGCATATCGTCTTATATAGTGCAGAAAAATTGTTTGTATAAAAATGACATTTTGTTCTCATCATGTTTCATCAGCATTAATAAACAAGAATCAATATAGGAATACGTATAACATAATAATTAACACATGAATTGTATCCCATATCAATGAATATAATGGACACTTAAAGATAGTCAGAGGGTACTTGCTCTAAAAATTTTATTGATAACATTTGCAGTATAGCTATAATAATATATATTACATTATACCGCATGGATAGCAATATTTTAAGTAATTTCTGTTCTTTTATTTTCTCTTCTTAATAATGTTTTCTTTTTCTTTCTTATTTTCTCTCATACTAAGTAACTTCTTGTGTCTTAGGGGTTTTATTTCCTTGCGTGAAGGGATTTAAAGAAATTTCTAATATTACTTTGTAAATTTGAAATAATGTATTTATAATAATTTTTATGACATTGCTATAATTAATTCTATAATATTACTTTGTATCTATGACGATATCTTTAAAACGTATTTGTAACTTCCTATTTTTAAAACATTGTACCTATTATAACAACTCTAATCAAACGTTCAAATAATAGTTCGAATAACTCGAATAATTCAAAGTATATTAAAGATTACTAATCCACAAACCAAACAAAATCATAGAAATGACAACACAAGAATAATTATTGGTAGCGTAGAAACAGTAGCAGTTCTTCAACTTGTTCGAAGCTGAACCCTTTTAGAACAAACGAAAAACGCCAGGCATCAGGTGACTAGTAAGACATTATTCATCGTAGGGGGTAAACGTTATATTTAGCTGTTAGAACTTATCATTTTCTGTCAAAATTTCTAGTATCAACATATATTTTAGTACATAATATTAGTATCTTTTCGAACTTTCCAAAATGCTTTGTGGAACGATGAAATTGAACCTTTCCTATGGGGAACATGTATATTTTAAAATCACCTAAATTAATTACACTGTTAGAAATCAATCATGTTAACTAATAAACACAGAATATAATAAAGGCATTCTTGCTTCATATGAACCAAAATAATTTTATTGTTTTCTTTAATTGTGACAGTAAACAATGTGTATCGTAAATTGTTACATAAATCAGTTTTCTTGCTGTTGTTGGTCGTACTGTCTGACCCAAAACTGATTTCTAATTGCCACCGTAGGCAATATATTGGTTAGCCTGACAATGACTAAGGATTTCGTGCAGTAAATAATAAGAACAGAAAAGTCTACTAACATCGTTGTTTTTCTCGATGTAAATATTCTTTGTTCTTGTCAGTAACAAAGAACAGACGAAAAGTCTGAACAATGTTTTCGCTTTTGTTTCTGCCAGACTCCAGGCAATATTTATTCATTTCTACTCGCTTTCACTTTACATCTTATATCGACATTTTGTGGAAACACAAATACGTAATAGGATTTCAATGGAGCAGAAAGGATAGTCAGATGCCTGAATATAAATATAAAAAAAAAATAGACAAAATAGAAAATTACTTGTTTAACATTTGTGAAGATATCTCAACACAAAAAATGAACAAGCTTAAAAGAGCAAAGAAGCGGGAAACAAAGAAAAACTAATGAATGACCGTATTATCATTAACGCATTGATTTGCTTTTTGTTTCATTTAAGTATGTTATTTCGAAGATATCAATAAAACACAATATTAATTACTGGCCTACGACTGCATTACGTTGAAACACTAGTTCCCTCACGATCACCTAACGATCAATCTTGAGCCTGGTCATAGATGAGTGACGTTTGCTAATACCAGTGGCTTTAAACTTAGATGTGCGCGTGGTGTAATCGATAATGGCACAGAATTGTTAATCGGAGAGACGAGTTCCAATTCCAGTTGGGTTTGCTATATTCACTTACGAACAAATAAAATTGAGAAATATATAAATCCACTTCTTTCCCCCAACTATGGGTTAATTAGTAAGGCTAGTATCACTAAATCATTATTATCTCCAAAAAATGTCCTTACATTCCGAAAGTATCTTCTGGATTTAAATAACCGGTAAAGTGTTGATAAACCGTATAAAATAAATCAATCTTTAAAAAAATATTAATTACTGAGTAAAAAGAATATTAATTACTGAGTAATTACAAATATAAGCTATATGACCAAAGATGGCTATTTGTTTTAAGCATTTCACCCCAAGCAAGGCGGGAGTGCCACAAGGGGTTACAGAGAGTGAGAGCATTAGTAACGAGGCGTGATAGAGGAAAGGATGAAGAGAAGAGCAGGAAATTAGATTAAGGCATCTGAAGATGTCGATTGACATTGCATTTGCATAGTTGGAGATTATAGCTATCAGGGAAGCAAGTAAGAGGAAGGGGGTTCCATAGTCGGGAAGTGCGAGACATGAAGCTATTGGAGTAGAAGTGACGGCTATATTTAACTGTTTCGACGTGTAATTGATTCAGTTTTGGAATCAGCGGAAGTAGTTCGTCGGAGCAGTTACAGAGACAGAGTGAAGCGACGGCACGTCAGTGAGAGAGCGACTGTAAACGAGATGCCAGATCAGGGCCAATCACATTGAACATCTGTCTTTGGATTTTGTGGAGGACCTTAAGACGGACAGCGGGGGCTCCAGACCATATATGGCAGCAGTATTCCATGCAAGGGTAAATGACTGATTTATAATATAAATGTAGTTATATAAAAGCAAATGTTTAAAGGATAACTAGGGTCACAAAGCACTGACCTGTCCTGTCCTGTCCTATAATCAGATCGGAGGTTCAGGAGTAGTACCTATTATTATTATTGCTATAAACATTATATTTAGAGTGGATATCTCTATTTTTTAAAAAGAGAAATAGACCTTTACCGGACTGTATCTTTAGAGAGTCTTTAATGAACTAAATATACCCATCGGCATGAAGCTGTGTCTTTGGGCAGAGAGGAACCAGGACGAGGCTATGCCGAAGGGCAGAGTTTCGCCCGGGGAGGTAGGCAGATACCCGATCCCGCTTATGCGGAGTCTACGGGAATTTTTTGCTTTACCCCACGGGCTCGGATTTCCCCACATTAAATTTGGCCTTGTGCTGCATCCTACCTCGTAGGGAGGCAGGTAATTATCGCAATATGCTGTCTAAGTAGATCCACCACTAGCAGTCGTTTACCTACTTCACGCCGCGTATTGTATTTTGTTGATGTTATAAAGATTATCATTTCATTTCCCCACTTTTCTTTATTTCTCATTCAGTAACCCTTTCTAAGTTACAACCGAATGAAAGAAATATTTTGAGGGTAGAATTTTGCTAATATTTTAAGAATGGTGATGTTCTTCTAACTTCTATTTCATTAGAACTTTTTTTTTAAATTCTTTTTCCATAAACGTAGTATTACATTTAGAATTACTAGATGTGGGACGTATATGCTTCGTATAGAGGAATGTTTGCTTTGCTAGTTACTCAGGCTGTTGTCATTCGCATATTTCTATTTTGGCTGTAAAATAGATTGAGATAAACATAGGATTGACTATCGTTTACCGGACCCAAGGCCATGCAGGAAGACAGCGACTTGGATAAAACAGTTGACTACATGAAATAAGCATAATTCATAAAAAAAAGTCACAATATTTTGACAAGTACACCTCAGGCCTCATTGAATCATTTTTCATAACTCATAACTGAACTATTGTTACTACTGTATGTACCGTTATCATTAGGTTGAATGCAATTGTTTATTGAACGCGAATTAGCGCAATATTAAGTAGGGATATCTTTTTTAAATTATTAATTTTATGCTTAGGTTTGTGTTCAATTCATTATCCGCTACCATAATGATCAGCATTGTATACGTGTTTATCAATTTCTTTTAGCCAGCTGTTTTATTCCAGTCTGTTTCTATCTACAGAGTCGTGAGGTCAATAAAAGACAGTCAGACCTCAATTTATATATACAATCTTTTATTTAGATCATCAATGGAAGCTTTTATAAAAGTCTAAATAAATATAAGAATAGAAATACACACTCTAACACATGAATTATTTTATTGTCTGGAAACTTTGAGCATAGAAGAGAGCACATTTTCAGACAGTATTTTTAGAGTTATTATTCTAGCGATCGTGTCCCTATACCCACAAGTAACATCCTATTATTATTTTTTTTATTTGAGGATGAGAATGCAGCCGCCATTTTACCATATGCCCGAACGTAAAATAAAATATGAGCGATGGTCAGAGTAAAACAATACTTACGTGTTTATTCAAGTATGATCGCCAGTTGATTTCAATCTCGGTAAAACTGATATTTCAATTAACAATGTTTTTTTTTTCTTTGTTATCATGTATTTGTTTCGTTGACGTCCATCATCACATTATTTTCACTTTCATCTTTTATTTTCTGTCCAAATTTGCTTTTTTCTAGTTATAAATGTTTTATCTGTTATACGTAAGTGGCTTGCTTGACATCAAAATGAACAGAGGCACGATATATATATATATATATATATATATATATATATATAATTATTTATTTAAAAAAATTTATAACATAAATATGTTATAAAATCACTACAAAAATAGCCATTTTGTTTCAACACCTTCAGTGTCTTATCAAGTGATGATGTTGAATGTAAAATAAATGGTTTTAAAAGTTTCGAATTAATTAACAATCCTTCACAAGGGGAAACCGTTGTTACAAAGCTAGATGGACCAATCAAAATACAAGTATAGGAAAATTCAAAAAGCTTGACAACGAAGTCATGTTATAATAGCTATTCAAATATTTAAAATATGAGTAGTATTAAAAAAGAATTTATTCTAACCAATAATTACTAAATTATATGATAAAATTTAATATTAAAATTAAAAACTGCTAATTTCAAAATCAAAATTTAATCGCTATTAAGTTTACAACTATAAAATTACTGAGGAGAAAAGAAGAAATATATATGTTATTCAATTTATTTCTTCATTGAAGTTACTTTAGCTAATTTTATATCCGGTCCTTTGACAATGTATACATTTTAATCCTAAGAGTGTGTGAATGGGGTCCTAAACTCACGCGTAAAACAAACGCAATCATATATATATATATATCCAATTTAGGATGCATCCTTCCACACAAAGATTCATTAAAATACAAATACCGGTTTCGAACTTATCTATTTATTTACTTCTGATTTTCTTAACTGGTAGCGAAAATCATATCCTTTTACATGCGCATTTGAAAGATAAAATAAATATGGACTTTGCTATAAAGGAGAAAGCTCGACGTTAAAACAGTTGCAGACATTTAACTGTTGTTAAATATCATATTGAAGAAGACCTTGTTTCTCATAGAGTAGCATAGCATTGATAGAACTGATTTGTAGGCGTTCAAAATCGGCTTCTTAATCTATTGCTCATAATTCATTCTTGTTACCCAAAGTTATTCTTATTTTTGTCTATTTTATGTAAACTAGATCAGACAAAGTGTAACAGCAAAAATCATATTTAAAAAATATATATATATATATATATATATATATATATATATATATATATAATTATTTATTTTAAAATATGATTCCAAAACGCGACATAAGAAGTCTCATGTTTCAAAACAAGAGTCGAAAACTTCAATATAATTAAAATTTAAATTGAGTTAAAGTAAGCTCTGTTCCATCTTCAAGCGAATTTTTTTGGAATAACGTATATCTGAAATTTACGTGTTTTAAAAATTGAAATCATAATTTCCATGGTAACAGCTAGGGCGAATTGTTTAAATTGGGTAGGCGGGCGTTGGGTGTTAATAATAAGTATCAGTATAGAGTTACTTTCATAGATGTCAAGTCAGGGAAAGGTAGGGGTGTCTAAATTTTAATCGGAAGATGTATTAACCTTCGTCTAGTTTGCATGTTTGGAAATTTTGATTTCAATTTTTAAAACATGCAAATTTCAGATATACGTTATTCCAAAAAAAATTTCGCTTGAAGATGGAACAGAGCTTACTTTAACTCAATTTAATTTAAATAATCATATTGAAGTGTTCGGCTCTTGTTTTGAAACATGAGACTTCTTATGTCACGTTTTGGAATCATATTTTTAAATAAATAATTATATGTATGCTCTACTTTTGTATCGAGCACTATTTTTAAAAAATAATAACTAAAATACTAAGGGACTTTGGATTATTTACCTAACCAGTTCCTTCCTATTTTCTATATATTTTCACATATTATATATATATATATATATATATATATATAATATAAAAATTCAGTATAACTGTTTAAATGACGTCACCTTGAGTGACTTGAAGTTGGTCTTAGCAAACGAGGGAAGGCCCGGAATTAACTAAAACAGTTACATAAATTTACACAAAACACAATCCTTGAATACGAAAACCATTCAAAAGTACGCTATAACGAGAATCCATCTTCGCAAACAAATTTAATAAAGTACATTAACCCCGAACCTGTAGATGAATGTTATGATCCCTGTTTATAAATTCCAGTTGCATAAGTTTTTTTTATTTTTTCACAAGCTTTCATCTGTGCATACAGACACCATCAGGTCTGGAAATAGATTTGTTTTTTACTGCCCGGTAATGACAGGACAACAAGTTTTTAACAATTAACAATAACACATGTCTTAAAACATATTTCGGATTACATCTATTCTTTTGTTTTCCCGTTATTACCGGGATGTAAAAAAGCAAATCTATCTATTTTGTATGAATGATTCATGTAATGCAAATTGAACTGCACCACTTACTTGACGATTGCATCTAGCATGAAACAGACTGCTGCCTCTAAGTGTTGACTTTTATATATATATATATATATATATATATATATATATATATATATATATATATATATATAGCATAATGAGAAACCACATATACTTTCTTAATATGTATATATAGAAAAAGTTGCAACTTAAAAAAATAATATGGTTTTATTTTATGAAAGTATTTATTTATTTATATATATATTTGATATTTCAAATTGTCTTCAATCTTTCATCAGAAATTATTTATTTCTGATGAAAGATTGAGGACAATTTGAAATATCAAATATATATATAAATAAATAAATACTTTCATAAAATAAAACATTATTTTTTGATTTGCAAATTTTCTATATATATATATATATATATATATATATATATATATATATATAAATGAAGTGAATTAACCCTGACAATTCTTTAATATATTTTCTGATTATCCGGTTTTTAATAGATACAATTTATTTAAGTAAATGTTCTGTCATTAAATGAACCGTATTAATTACATTTACTGGCCTGAATGTTCAAGAAATTTCGTAGAAAATATATACTTATCTGACAGGAAATGATCTTGTAACCACAATGAGAACCATCATTTTGATCTAATGTGCTGTTAACCATTCAGCCACAAAGAAGCGTCAGCTTAGCAAAGTGCGAATTACAGTTTATAAACAATAAGTCTTCGACGACCTTTCTCGAATGTTCATATCTGCTTACGAAACGTACATTAACGTAAATATTGACAACATATAAAATGGATTAAGTGCGACAAATATTTGATATATTTTCTGTTTATAGGTTATTTTAATAGATACAATTTATTTTAAGTAAATGTACTTTTTTTTTTAAATAAACATTGTTAATTATTTTTAGTGGCGAGAAATGTCGAAGTTCTACGAATTTTCTCAAATATTCACTCCGCTAAATGTAATTAATACAGTTTATTTATAAAAATAAGAAAACAGAGTATTTACTTCAATAAATTGTATCTATTAAAATAACGTATTAACAGAATATATATATATATATATATATATATATATATATATATATATATATATATATATAATTTTGTCTGAGGATGCAAAAGCGTGAAACCTAGGGTTACAGACTCACATTCATACAAGTAAGTATAGATAAATATATCTATATCTGTGTATTTAGGGAGGGAATTCTCTTTTAGGTATGTATGATTGAATAAATTACAGAAAACCGTTGTATTTAAAAGAAAAAATAATTGACAGCAATTGATAGCAACACACAGTTTTGTATTGCTACTTGCATCCCTGAAGATGACCTCGGAAGAAGATGAAACGTACTTGGAAAATAATAGCGATTTTCACACTTATACCACATTTGTCACATCATTTAGTTGCAATACACCGAAGGTTATTCCTGAGTAGGATCGGATTATGTTAAAAATAAGCAGATATAATGCCAGGAATTTATTTAAACAGACATGCCTAATATATATATATATATATATATATATATATATATATATATATATTCGATACTAAGCATCTTCAACCAGAAACATCGGAAATTTTACCTAGTACATAATATAATATTATATTATATAAATTCTATCTATCTATCAGGTTGGACAAAATGGTCGTTACGTTTAATAAGCAAACATATTTTATACGGGCTCACAAACAAAAAAACTCACCTGTACACATGTATACGCTTACAAATACATACGTGTATTACGCTTGTGCCTAATTTTGCAGTGTTTTTTTTTTTTAAAGTAATTGTTGGATAAATTGTTTTCACTGGAAACTTTTTCAAACGCCTAATATACACATTTTCTTGTGCATGTATATATTTGCATTTTTGTATGAACATTTTTCATGGTAATTATTCTGATGAGCTTTCCTCTTTGATACTTCGGCTTTACGAGTTTAATCGCAGTACTAGATTGGCGGAAAGGTCTCATCATTTTAGCGCCTTAATAATAATGATAATAATAATAGTCTCTTACAAAATGGCGTTCATGTGTGTGCTTATGTGCATGTCGATATATGTAACCGTAATTTCTCTGCTAACAGTTTATTTCCTCTACATTCTCTCTTGCTTCTCGCTTGTGAAACTTATTTCTGACCTCCTGCTTTCAAGTCGATATTGATCTCCAAATAATAAAATGCAATGTCAATCGTTATCATTTGTCCTCTTAATGCCTCTTGTTTATTGTTTCTCTCTTTATAAAATTATTATTTTCTTTTTCTCCTATTCTTTCAGACTCAGTAACACATATCGTATCAGTGACTTTCCTGCTTTGCTTACAGGTGAAACGATTTTAAAAAATGCACAATTTAAAAATGAAGTTTTATTATGTTTCCTTAAATAGCGCTATATAATATTTTCTTCAGGTTGAAGGAAAACTCATTTCTCATGTATTATTTATCATTACTATAAACATATAAAAACATTTTTTTAAAAATCTATGCAATTTAATGTGTCTATAAAATATTGGGTATATCAGAAAATCAGTTGTAGGATCTGTTATCTTTGTAGAGGCGACCATAAAGAATCTATGACAGTATGGA
This sequence comes from Acanthosepion pharaonis, assembly GCA_903632075.3. NCBI lineage: Eukaryota > Metazoa > Mollusca > Cephalopoda > Sepiida > Sepiidae > Acanthosepion > Acanthosepion pharaonis. The sequence continues at coordinate 1,555,821 of CAHIKZ030003337.1, read as the reverse complement.
TTATAAAAGAGTTAAAAATAATGTATCAATCGGCTTCATATGAACTTGCGTCAAAATCAATATCTTCATGACTTAATATTATTAAAATTTTTATTTGACTTATTTACAAATAAATCATAAATAAATAATGCGGTATTACTCTATAATTAGAAGTTACACTTTATTTCTATATAAAATATCCTAAACAATTTTATAGAAATAAATGTTTAATTAATTTCAAGGCTATTATTAGTTTATGCAGAAATTAGAAATCTTTTTAAATTTTCATTTGTTTTAATTTTCGTATGATTTTCTTTTCAACAGCTGCACCAAATATGTAAACATACGAAAATCAAATCTTTATCATTGTAGACAATGCAATCATTGTCGCCACAATAGTATAATTCCTTCGGAGATGTTACTAAAACTGATTTATTCTTAAAGTTAACACGACGTTTCTGACAAAGATGTATCGCTTTTGTTGTGTGCCATTAACAGACACTGAAATCATATCCTCAAAATGTCGTCAAATATACCATTACATTTCCATAATGAAAGGGTTATCAAATACTGTATATTTTCCTGTCAGCTTTTAGACAAGATACTCAGATGTGAATTTTATGCTGGCGCTTGGGGATCGAATTTACTCAGAGAATCAGAATTAACGTTAATTTTCACGAACGATATATAAAGATAGGGAAAGTTTTTATATTAATGGGTACTCTGTCACCATTCTAATGCCGTTGATGTGCTATCAAGGTTAGGTTCTCGATTAGATTTATGTACGTCTTTAAAGACTTTCATTAATATAATTGGCTTAGACTTTTCTGCCAATATTTGTACGCTGAATTCAGGATCACTGAACAATATTTGTTAGATGAGTGACAAGAAATCATAGCAATTACATCTTCCGAATGACAACGTCAATAATTGGTAAACTCACAAGATAATAATCAATATGAGATCGAAAGAAAAGAGAAATTCATCTTCTGTCATTTCCCTCGAAAAAGTTAAAAAAAAGATTAATGAGAGCGTTAGTGACAGATATTTGTTAATTATGATTGATCGGATCAATATCGATTCTTGAAGCTTTTCCTCATTTTGTCTTAAAAACAATATTAGATGGGATTTGTAATTTGATAGCTACTTAAGACACTTTCCAGGGCTGTGTCCTTAGTTCTAATACTGATTAGAATCTCGAGATTTGTCGTAGACAACAAATGTAGTCTGGCCATTTAATTAAATAGCAAAGACTTTGACGATGTTGCATTTCCCATTGGAATTTTAATTGTTAATTAATATCAGCACTTGGGCATCTCTTCGAGAAGCAATAGGCAACAAGCTAAGCTGATTTATACTTAATGTTGTTGTCAGTAACTGCAGTAGAACAGGCATATCTTGTCAGACTAGTATCCAATAAAAAACATTTAGGGCTCTGTAATAAAGAATGTTTTAATGAACTTCAGAATTTTAAAACTGATGAGCTAAAATATATTTGAAAATGAAGCTTAAAAATCATCTGTACATACAGAAAAGTAAAAAAAATTGAATCAGTTAACACGTTGAAAATGATTGGGAAAGAATACATATTTTATTTGGAAGGAAAGTGACCAATGTTTTATTTATTTGTTTTGCAAACTCGATATTGCCAACATCCATGGAGTTGGGTTGGTAAGTTATTTCCACATGCAGCTTATAGATTTATTAATTTCAAATTAACACCCGTTTCTCTACGGGCATTAGAACTTCAACCAACAAAATGGATTAATCTTCATTTTATGATGGTATAGACAAGTCCAGTAAAATATGTGATAAAAAGGCGGCCTGACGATTGCGTCTTGCGTGAAACAGTCTGTCGCCTCTGTGTGTTGACTTTAATTTTCACTTTTATACACACAAGCGTGGTATAGAGGGTCTTTGTGTGTGTGTGTGTGTGTGTGTGTGTGTGTGTGTGTGTGTGTGTGTGTGTGTGTGTGTGTGTGTGACGCAGCAATTGTGTTCAAACAAGAAAAAAACTGTCACCGGTCGATTTTGACCTCACTGTCCACTTTTACAATTACATACGCTCGATTCCTGATATTGAACACTTTTACCCATAAATATTGCACGCCTTGAAACTATATTTTTACCATACTCTCTCTCTCTCTTTTATATATATATATATATATATATATATATATATATATATATATATATATATATATATATATATATAAATGTAGATAATGAGCTAAACACACCCAGTGGTGACAGTGTGTTTCATGCTTAAAAAGCCATCCCCTCTTCGGACCATCTACCTTACATATGCTCTATCCCTTATATTGAGCACTTTATCGCATAAATATAGCGTACTCTCTCTCTATATATATTTTTCACTGGTTCCCAGACTTCATGAATTCAAGCGCCCTACGTGGCTGGCATCCCGCTCTCACCCTTTCACTGTAGAAACTATTAAATGTAGCCGTCTCTTCTACTCCAATAGCTTCATACCTCGCACCTCTCGCCTGTGGAACACCCTTTCCAATTACTGTTTCCCTGAGAACTATAATCTCCAACTATTCAAATGTAATGTCAATCGACATCTCCAGTTGCCTTGATCTATCCACTATTTTTCCCCTCATCCTTTCTTCTATCACTCCTATCTGTTCTCGCCCCAAATCTTCTGCAACCCCCTGCATCCTAGTGGCTTCCCGCCTTGCTCGGGGCGTAATGCTTAATATATATATATATATATATATATATATATATATATATATATATATATATATATGTGTGTGTGTGTGTGTGTGTGTGTGTGTGTGAGGCTTATGTCTGTCTGTGTGTGCTTGGGGAGGTTCACTCTATAAACAATCCTTTATTAATTTAAATGTAATTACAACTAAAAGGTTATCCATTATTTTCTTAAATACTGAGCAACAAATTTGCAATCATACGTTTTTAATAGTTTCGCAGTGAAATCGAGCGGATGATATAATCCACCTGGGCTTCCATATAACCGATCGTCAAACTATTATATTTAAGTCAATTGCATTTTGTCACAAGTAATTGTATCTGTGAGCGACTCAAGCAATCTCCACCCACGATACACAAACACCTACGTGAATATTCATTGGATTAAAATGAATTTGCTATATAAATATATTTTTCAGCCAGGAGATAAGTGGGCCGACAAATACTTGTTCACATGTTTGCATTTGCTAACGTTCCCTAATCTTTTATTGAGAAGGCGTTTTAACTCATGAATGTTATAATACACAATTTTTATTGCAAATCAAACAAGATTTGGTCGTTTCTATGCGAGCTATGTGCTGTCTTTAGAATTTTAAACTCGACGACAGGGCGTTAGCTGAACTTGTCAGGGCGGCAAAATTGCCTGGATTTGAGTTTAATTGTCTGTCAATCGGTTCTTTCGAAGTACACACGGATTATATCGTAAGCTAGATTTTATTAGTTTTGCATATACTTGTCAAGATTTTAATATGATCTAAAACGCGCATGCGCGCGCGTGTGTGTAGGGAGGAGAGTAGCAATAATAATGTGACACAAGGGAGAAAGAAATAGAAAACAGTGGATCATAAATGAAGGCATTACTTTTTATATTTTGGCAATGATGTTCATTGTGTACATGGCCAGAGAATTACTCGAGTTAAATGTTTAAAGAGAAGTCGAACATTTTATGTGGATATGCGGGGAAGATATCTGTTAACCCTAGACTTGAACACTTTAAGATTGTATTGATTGGGCAAGTATCCTATTGGGAGTAGGTTACACTGAGGAGTTTGTCGCGGAAAGAACCTGTTCGGATGGAACATACATCTTACTAGTGCAATGCAAAGGGAATTAGACTTGTTCGCTATAATGTGCGTGGTATAGACGGCCTTAGCCGTGAAAGCTAGACCTGGTGATACTAACGAATGAAGTTAGTCTGAACTATTTCCATAGATATAGCGATAGGGCAGTGAATAGCTTGCGAACGTTTTGTCTGTAAGAAAAGAAGCTTTACGTTGGAAAATAATTCATCAACCACAAGGCCGCGGAGAAACAAAGGGCTCTATCGATATTAAAAAGTGAAAACTGAGTACATCTTGTACATATATTGTAATAATATTTTCTTTTCAGTCTGATCTGGCTCTTGTCACTTAGAGCATATCAGAAGGAGTCAGGTACTTTCTAGAACAGACCCTTTCTCCAGCATCTTTAGCGATGGATCGTATATATATATAGCTTCACTTGAGGTCTGAATTGAGGTTAAGCTTGATAGGCTCTCAAGGCAAGGGGCCCTGACTGAGTTTCAAGCAGATGAGGCTAAAATGGACCGTTGTCACTTATGTATTATTCCAATGTAGTCAGCTTTATAGAGTTAAAAAAAAAATTGATGCAATTCACTTTTTCTATGCGTCGTCCATGTTTAGTCTTGTGTTCACCAAATAGAGATAATTCTAAATTAAAAATCAAGGAAAAAACTTCCCAAGAAAATGAGAAGATCATCGAACATCTCAGAGGGAAAATCAAAACAATGTAAAAAAAAAATAATACATCCGCCTACACTTTATTTTAGTTGAAACCGATTATTTTAAAATATATTTCTTAAGGGAGGGTAAAAATCTATATGCCCGGCCCCCATGCTAAAATCTAATCAAATAACAAACTATCTGAATTTGTGGTAAAAATGTTTTTGCTAGCGAAGAGAAAATACACCATGAGCAAACCTTCATACATCGAATAAAAAAAAAAATTAAAAATATTGGAAATAGCATTTAAAACCCAAACCCCTGAAAACTAGAAATTATACTAAGAAACATCGATGTTGCAATAAAATTGATATTTAAAAGTTAAGTACACTTTTCTTATAATATCATTATATATATATATATATATATATATATATATATATATATATATATATATATTTATATATATATAAACGAAAAAAGATAATATGGATAACTGTAGTTTCACCCGATACATTTCGCCCAATGTGGAATTTTTTAAGGCAAAAAACGAATTGAATTTATTGAAACAAAGTATCTTAATAAATTCATCCACAATTTTGATTTTATAGATGATTTTATAAATGCTACTCTCATAAAAAAAGAAAATAATTCACACGGAAGGAAAATTCTCGAGAGTGCCGCCATTGAATATTAATATTAATCTACGCCCAGGTTTTTTCCCAATATCACCTCCCCTAACACAGTCACCACTCTCCCAACTCAGCGTACACAAAGATATATTAAGAAATTAAAAGAAAACAGTTGAATCCGTCAAAACAACAACGCATAGAATATTTCTTCATGTGAAAATATCCTCTTCAAACATAAAATCATTGAAGTAATATTTAGTATACAATAGCGTTTCTAAATTCTAGTTGGTAACAACATTTTGTTTGTTGTTTATAAATACTTTGTTTTGATGAATTATTTTCGATTTTTGCCTTGAAAATGTCCACATTGGAAGAAACGCGTCGGCTAAAGCAACAGTTTTCCTATTGTCTTTTTTTCCTTTTCTACAGGTTTATTCTGAGTAATTTTTGCACACATATAGTTTTTACGCGCTCAATCTGAGTTTGTGTGTGTATGTGTGTGCGTATAAGTGGAAATTGGGATCAACACTCAGTGGCGACCGTCTGTTTCAAAGTTAAACACAATCGATAGACCATCCAATGGCATGACGATTTTGTTTAGGAATGAAACACAATGTTGTCGATTGGTTTTGACCTCATTATCCATTTTTATATTTACATAAGTTCTATAGCTGATATTGTGTACTTTAAGTATAGCATATATATATATATATATATAAACGTCATGCCAGCTGTACTAACGGGCCTCGGTGACGAAGAGGTAGCAAACTAGACACGATGTTGCGCCGCTCTTTCACATATTCCGTGGTGGAACTCATCCAAGTTCCTTTACCATAGGACTGTGCCTCCGAGAGCCACGACTGCCATCACCAAGCCACTCCATCCAGAGCATTAGAAGCCGGTTCAAGCAAGGATATACAAATGATATAAATTAAGGAGAATTTGAGATAATTAAGTAATTCATCGAGCCTAGAAGAGGCCTCAACAGAATGCAGTACTGTACGGCCGTTTCGTCCTATATCTGGGACTCATCAGCAGTGCGCATCCACTACCGAGAATTGCAATCCGGACATTGACAGGCAAACGTCATACCAACTGTACTAACGGGCCTTGGTGACGAAGATGTAGCAAATTAGACTCGATATTGCGCCGCTCGTTCACATATTCCGTGGTGCCGCATTCAATAACTAATAGATTAAATTTACTATTTCAAGTAATCAAAATACTTTGCTGTTTTTCAAACCGATTTTAGATAGATTGGAATCTTTTTTTGTGTTTTTCAGTTAAATCTCTAAATTCATACATATTTACACATCCGTAAAAACGAAATAGTTTTCATTTGAAAAAAAAAAAACTTTTAAAAAAATAAAATATAATTTTTGAAACACTATTTGAGGAAAACTAGGAAAGTAAATGTTTAATTAAGGATTTTAATAGAAGCAAATTATATTTAGCATAAAACGCAGTGCATAAAATCTTGTTTATCTGACGTGTTGAATGATTTATTGCCAAGCAGACATTTAAATTTAAATAAGGAAGAACAGAAGTGAAAAGAAGCGTTATGAAAATGAGTTTTACAAAATTTCAAAAAAATAAAAAAAATAAAAATAAGTGGGCGGGGTGATAAAAAAAAGAAAGAAATAGTTTTACTATGGTTTTCTAAACAAATAACAATTTAAAAATAAAAAAAAACATTCATTTGTGAATAAGCCCTGAAAATTTAAATAAAATCCAACAATTATTTGATGTTGGCAAAAATTTCCAAACCGGTGTTTTTCAACATAAAAAAGACGTTCAAATTTCCATTATTATTTTATGGTCACCCGTTGAACATATACACATGCATACACATATATACAAACATAATAACCCATACATACATACAAGTACATACATATACACAGACATACAGGAACAGACAGACACACACACACACACACATACACTCACACACACACAGACACACACACATATATAAACACATATACCTATATACAAACGCAAACTAAAATGCACATCAAATCACACAAAAATGACCACATGTATTATTTCGAAAACGTCACAGTATGCCTACTATGAAAAGAAAAAAAGGCATGTTTTCATTACGGTTTACTTAGAAGATATCAAGTGCAATTGCAACGAAAATTAAACTTTTAATATAGAATTGTTTTAAAACCTTTCCCTCTGTTCGATATTTAAATTTAATTTTAAATGTGTTATCCATTTAATTCTTAATCGAGTTTAACTACAGCAGTTACTACCCATTGTAGTTTAAGAATTGAAAATCTTTCCTCCTCATTTATGCTCCGTTTTTATAGCGAAGGCAGATACCATTTCTTTACCCAGGGGAGGCAACTGTGGATTACTCCACATTATGCATTACTAAATGTTGTTAATGATTCATCGAGATCGAAAAAAGGATGAACGAACGAGCACACACACACACTGCGCTTTGTTATAATTAGATATCGCGAGGTTCTGGACAAAATCCGAAGGAGGATATTTAAAGTGATAGGTCCTGATCTAGCATTTCGAGTCCAATCACTAAGTAGCTTCTCTCCGGCTTTTCTACACATATTTTCATGGCAACTGCTCTGACGATCTATTTTTGCTTGTGCCCCGAGTACATGAATTTAATCGTGCTACTAGGTTGGTATATCAATCGCGCCCTTTTACTGTCGAAACAGTTAAATGTATCCGCCTCTTCTATTCGAACAGAATCTTCTTTCACACTTCCCGACAATGGAACTTCTTTCCCCTTACTTTCTTCCCTGATAATTATAATCTTCAAAAGTTTAAATGTAATGTCAATCGACATCTTCAGATGGCTTGTACTTGATCTCTGTCCTTATCTTTATCTTTTCCTTAAACACTTTTCTTTTAGCCTATAAATATAGGCTACCTTAAAGTTTATTTTATGATATATATATATATATATATATATATATATATATATATATATATATATATATATATATATATAACGTAAGCTAAGAAAGAGACAATTTTAAGGGTTCACAGGATTATAGTTTATTTCCTCAGGAACATGATTTTCGTCCTGGTTCATCGGATCCCATTTCTAATCAGTAAAATGGTTTAAAAACTTACATATTATTATTCTTATACACATGTTATTGTGGAGGCAGCTTTAAGTTGATACAACATGATAGAGAGGGGGAGGAGGAAGAGGTTTATACCTATCTTTATTATCTATCTTTATTAAGATACGTATATGTAAGTGTGGTAAGGTATTAGGCCAGATATGTTGACCTTCATAGAAAAATGGAAATAGACAAAGAAAACGGATTACTAAATACTTCTTTAACTAGCTAACTATATATATATATATATACATATATATTAAGTATATATATATATATTACATATATATTAAGTATAGTAATAAAATAAAAATAAATTTAAAAGCATTCCGATCTCTCCCTTCCCTCTTTAATTTCGGCCATGTCTCTCACACAATCTCTCACCACTCTATATCACCTTACATAAGCTTAATACTGCCCTTCAAAAGTGTAAGTTTAAATTAGTTTTTTTCATCCTTGGAAGTGAGGTCTGATGATCCAGAGAAAAAGAAAATCTCTGGTGAAATAAATTATAACAATGGAGCCTTAATGTGGTCTGTTTTTTCTTTAAATTATATATATATATATATATATATATATATATATATATATATATATATATATATATATATATATATCATTTTCTTTCTTGTCATTTCTCTTTTACTGTAATCTAATTTCGAAAAGGAATTTTTGAAATGTAGAAATAAAGTGGCTGTTGAAATGTGTGTTTGTCTTAGCGCATATCTTTGTGTGGGCTGGTTGGAGCATCAAGGAATTCTAGGAAAGCAAGTCTATACATTTATGGATGTTGCAGGCCCTTGTGCATATGTTAGTCCAGCTGCCTATGCTTCTTTGCATGTCCGTGTGCACATTTTTTGTATATGCATTTGATTGGCCACGCTTATGAATGTATGAGTGTAAGTAAATACATATATGTCTATGTGTCGTTATGTATATGAGAGCATTTGCCTTCAAGTGAGCGTACATTGGTTTATTCGTTTACCTGTGCATATATGTTTATGGATGAGCGCGTGATTAAACGAATGTTTACAAAATGTAAATCATTAAGTTAACAAGCGAAATTGATTAAATTGCCACTGGCTTCGGCAATATTCAGAATTCAACAGAATTACAAATTCTATCCACAAAATAAAATTCTGTCTTAATAGTAAGTAAATTAAATAGACAGAAGTTCTTTCGCCTGAACTCAATGAGTCCGGCCTTGCTCAAAACCTTAATCAAAAGGTTGTATCCGCATTAGCATTTGGTTTTGTTTCTCTCAATCCATGGCAGTAAAGAGATATAAGTTTACCCTATGTCGACAACAATGGCTACATTCAAATATAATTTTCAGTTATTATAGAGCGAAAATTAATTATCTGTCTATATTTCTGAGATGAATTATTATGTACACTATTTATATTATTCGGATTATTGTCCTCAACCTTGTCGCCACATTTATCACAACGCTTCGGCTGTTGTACGCTCCAGCCTTCTTAAGGTGGTTGCAATGTCGAACTGAACCTTTTATTTCGCTCGTTGGGATAGACGGTTCTAGTTCCACGTGCCATGTCTAATGTCTCTACTGCCTTAACCAGGTATTGAACTCACAACTCTTTAGGTCCTGTCCCTTGATCTAACCAACGCTTTTATCCAGTGGGCCATGTATCCATAAGGACACATGGCACAGTAGATAAAGACGTTTGCACATGGAACTAGAACAGTCTACCTCAGCGATCGAAATAATGGGTTAAGTTCGACATTCCAACCACCTGAAGAAGACCGGAGAGTACAACGGCCGAAACGTTGTGATCAATATGGCAACAAAGATGAGGACAATAGTTCGAAGAATGTAAATAGTGTACATAATACCTCATCTCAGAAATATAGGCAGATAAAAAAAAGTGAAGATTAATTCTGACAGAAGTATGAGCATTCAGTGAGAATCGAACTCAAAATAGGAGCAGTTTGCTGGTTATTGAAGCACGACGACGTTGTGTTTGTGGCTAACTGTTTGTTTATCTACCATTCGCTTTTATAAAATCTGACGGTTTTGTTACATTCATTATGTGGAAAAATCATTGGAAAAACTATGAATCTATCTCTTCTCCCTCTAGCTATGGGTTAAATAGTATGATTTGTATTCGGAAAAAAAGCAACCGATATTCGATAAAAATCATAATACAATATTCACTCGCCAAAAAAAAAAAAAAATCTTAAAATTCAAAATGTTTCGCCTTAAATTACTAACAAAGTCTTCATAAACCGTCAATATATATATATATATATATATATATATATATATATATATATATATATATATAAGATCAATCAATCACAAAATCTGTCTTTCCACTTTGTGGTTATTTATGAATCTTTAAACAGTTCGTATTTTTCCTTACATAATCACTACCCCGGAGCATTGCCAGAGGAAGTGGAATAAATCTAATAGAGCATAAATTTGTAGACAAAAATATTTGGTCTGTCATCTCTCATAGACAGTAGATATATAACAAATGGATCAGAAATAGTTTTTACAAGTTCTAATAGTATAAGTTAATTTAATATTCTGACTAATCGACTTAGAGTTGACTGAAAATTTGGCAAACAGGATATATAATATAGTAGTTTGATATCATAGTAACGACATTTATGTTGAGTTTCCATAGATTCTTTTCGATTGTAGATGTAATAGAATTAGTAGACAGGATAAAAGGAGGCAAGTTGGAGTAATGGATAGCGGCTCGGATTCCAGTCAAATACATTAATAACCTTCCTAAAGATATAAATTCTCTTCTCCTCTCCCACTAGCTATGATAGAGCGGGTTCTATAGACTTTAATGGCAACAGATCTAACGCAGAAAAAAATGACAACTTACTGTGCGAAAAAAATCTGTTTCGTCAGTTATGTATCAAAAGATACATGATCACCTAAGCGTGTATCACGCATGGCACATAAACGACTGAAAGAGGATAATATATTTTTTGATTCACTGTATTTCTCAAAAGGGGTAGCATTTTTGTTTTGGAATATTTTATGGGCCTTTTGTTTCGAATTGCATATAAAATAATTAGGGTACAGGAAAAATTTGAAAGTGTTTTCAAGGATTTTTCTTCTTCGTGTAAATAATCCGAGATGTATATTCTTAGAGGTCTTGGGTAGAATGCAATGATTATGCTAGATTTTATTTTGTTTTTCTGATGGGAATAGAAATTTATTAGGTTGTTTTTGTTGGTAGATTTCCAGTGAACACTGAGTTTTTAAACTCTCGTTAAAGCGATGTCGCTTGATATCTAGGGACGGTAAGGAATTGTCTTCTTCCATTTTGTATATAAATTCCACTGCGTGTTCGACTTTGTTTAATTGATCTTCTAGGTCAGGTAAACCAGTATTACGATTATATTTTTGTTATGGCTACACTAACGCCCCAGTTGAAAAATGCCTAAATCTAAAAAAACGCAACTAACACAAAGATGAAGCCAACAGTTAAAATAATTTTAAAATAATAAAATTCTACCGTCTTATCACTATTTCACATTTCGCAATGATTGTTACAAACAACAATTAGGATTACAAATGAGATCGCTTTTCAGTGGAGTGATGGAATATATCTTCTTATAATTTCTTGAATCCAGTCGTTTCCAAAATATTTCATACAAACAATCAATATACGAACGTTGTATTGATGAGGCTCTACTTACATATCCGTGTAATACTAATTTACCTGACTTAGTAGTTCAACTAAACAAAGTCTAACACACAATGGAATTTACAAACGAAATTGAAGAACATTGGGTTTCTCAGAAGGGGCTGTTTTTTGTTTTGGAATATCATGGGCCTTTTGGTTCGCATTGAATATAAAATAATTAGGGTATTGAAGAAGTTTGAAAGTAGTTTCAACGCATATTCTTGTCATTAGGTAGAATCTGATGGTCGTGCCGGATTTTATTTTGTTGTTATGATGGCAATGGGATTTTATTAGGTCATTATTGTTGGTTGATTTCCGGTAGACACTGAGATTTAAACTGTTGTTAACGCGATGTCGCTTGATATCTAGGGACGGTAAGGAATTGTGTTCTTCCATTTCGTATGTAAAATTCATTGTGAGTTCGATATTTTTAATTCAACTAGTAGGTCAGGTAAATCAGTATTACAAAGATATATAATAGAGCATCATCAATATAACGAGTGTAAGTTGATTGTTTGGGTAATATGTTTTTGAAAGGACCAAATTCGAGATATGCTAAGAAGATACATGCCAATACTCCACTGAGAGGTGATCCCACTGGTAATCTAAATTTTTATTCGTAACAGTCTTTATTGAATGGAAAGTAGTATTACTGAAATTATACAGTTTTGAAATCTGTAAAATAAATGGTGTTTCAATAACTTTTGCCTAATCTATGGGCAACAGTGTCCAATCTTGTGCTGAGAAATGAGTGCCTCAGAAATTATTTTGCCATTGCACTAAATAGGCGAAATCAGTGGAAATGAGAGTTTACTTCTATGTACATGCAGATCTGTGTCGCACTCGACTCAGAATATTATGTTTTAGCTCGTCTCGGATAAATGGATATATATATATATATATATATATATATATATATATATATATATATATATATATATATATATATAACACATATACATATATATATATATATATATATATATATATATATATATATGCCATTATGTGACATGCGCGATACATGACTGATGAGGCAGATTTTTTCTGCAGTAGGTTACCATATCTTAAAGCGATTGACCAGTGGACATCCAAGCCTGTATTTTATCCATAATGGCGGGGAGAGTTAGAGAAGAAGAGCATTCATACCTTTCCCAAGGGTAATAGCACGTAAGTGAATGTAATGGTTCTTGTTGGAATTCGAACTCGACTCTCCGATTTCTCAATCCGAGCCACTATCCATTACTCCACCATACATACACATCTGGACACTCGTGGCTAGCGAATCCCTATTGCAGACGCTTCCTCTGGCGCATATTTTGCTTATTCAACACACGCAGAGCCCACCTGTGGTTTATAATGCAACTATGATGAGCAGACCTTAGTTGCAGTTTCTGAGAAAGAGCGTGTTGTTATTTGAACAAGGATAGCACGCTCAATTCTTCGGTCACGATGACTTGTGATTTCGTGCAACCCAGTTTCATTCACAAGTTTTGGATCAACCCGTGGTAAGGTTTTCAGGCACTTTTTAAAGGTGCCACATGCAGGGATCGACCCCTCCATTTCATTAACATCAGGAAGTCTCCTTCCTGAAAAATCGACCATGGTGAGATTCGAAACCGGGTGTCATGGTCAGAATGCGAAAGTTCTTACCATTTGGTCACGTGCACGCACACACACAAATATATATATATATATATATGTATATATATATATATATATATATATGCACGTGGCCGAATGGTAAGAACATTCGTATTCTGACCATGAGACCCGGGTATATATATATATATATATATATATATATATATATATATATATATAGTATTGAATAATGCTTTCCGAACAAAATCTAATATTTATTCATAATTGGGGAAATGGGTTGGGTTGAAAATATTTCAGCCCCTTCAGAAATCATAGTGGGGCCAAATAGGATAATTGAAAAGAGTATAAAAGAGTAAACAGAAGAATATCTGGTAGCAAAAACATTATATTTTCACAACGTGTATATGTACTTAGGGATATTCAACAAAATTACCATCAACTTCGGTTTTAGAAGATATTGCATACCTTGAACAAGTGTTTCGCAGAGGTTATCTGATTATCAGAGGGGGAACCTCTTTCGTCTATGTGTCACGTTCTTTCATGACAGAAGTGATCATGTCTCTTCACAACTACCTATCTAGTATATCATTTCTTCTTCATTTGCTAAGGTTTACGCCTCCGTCCCGCCATCCTTTCAGATAAACTCGTCAGATAAATGGCTCGCCGCCTTCCCCTATCTTCTCTTGCCTTCATCAAGTTCCGCGAGTGTTAAGTTTTCCAAGCTCTCCTTCCTCGTTATATGTCCAATGAATTTCGGTTGTCTTTTCCTCATTCTGATTAGAATGGTTCTTTAAGACTTCCTTATTGTTTACTCGTTCCGTCCATGGAATTTTTAAGTATCCTTCTGCAGAACCACATTTCTTCTGGTTATAGCTTTATTCTCATCCGTGGGGAGATTGTTCAGCATTCACTGTCATATAAGACGATAGCTGACACATAGAAATCTAGCACTCTGTTTCTAACGAAAGTTTCCAATTCACAGCAACTGGATTAGCTTTTGGAATGCTGCCTTCTGTGTCCAGTGCGTGTTCGGATCTTGTTGTCGACGATCCAAGTGACACAACGAACTACCCCTTTGTGCAAATTAATTGAAGCAACTGCTTTAGCTTCCTTTCCCTCACCATATGATCAGTTTTAAACCCTCTGGAGTGACAGGGTGTAATCGATTTCTATTTTTCCCTCAGATTAGCGTGTTTACAGTGGTGTGCAGATTTATGAACCTATTTTCGGGGTGTATGATGAAATTTGTTTTGCTATGAAAAATATTGCGAGATCGCATTATATTTTTATGCCGCCCATACACTAGTATAGTTGTCCTACGGCCATTGTCTACGATGGACCTTATTCCAGGGAAGTTTGCGAAAATTGTAACGCAGCACGAGAACAATGTCAAGCCTTAGATGTAATCAAATGGACGTACTATCGACAGGCTCAGAAACTCTCCTGATTTAAATCAAATCGAGAATCTGTTGTTAATCTACAAGGAAAGACTTCGTGGAATGGACATACGAAACACTGACATGTGCACTGGGTCATGTTTCGTTGGAAAAACACGGAAAAATATATAACAACGGAATTATTCGTTTTGCTTCAATTAATTTGCACAAGGATGTATATCAACAGGAATATTACTCATGACAGGTCAAATCTAAAACTAGTCGAGCAGGACGGCGGTAAGGGATAATATTAAATGGAAATCACAAGAATCCACAGTATGCATTATGGGGATTGTTGCTGATTCAACGGAGGAGATAATTTACACACACGATACTAAAATGCTAAAATTTCCCTGGTTATTTAGTTTCAGAAAGCGAATTGCTGCTACGACTATATTGTTGGCAAAGAGTAGGATTGGCCACCAGAATTTCTGTGGCTTTCGGACTTCATCAAAATAGTGACATTCATCTTACACTGCTGGCCGTGTTCTTCAACAAAGAGAGTTTTTTGCTGTACCAACTAACTCAGTACAATATGGCCGAACTATCAACTACAACGGATGAACAAAAACGATGCTGTCCTGAAGTTAAAATTGAGACGATAATGATGATGAATAATGGTTTGAATTTTATTTTTAAAACCATTTGGAATATATTCACCTTCGACTAAAGTACATATAAGCCGATATCTTTCCTTGTTAGAGAATATACAATTGGCGATTTTGTTTTATCATCTCATGCCAAAATAATGTATTACCCAAAATACGATGAGCGTCAAAATATCCTTTTATGACTCTTGGAAAGATCATCATCAATTATATGAATGGGTGTGGTTAAATGTTTGCTGCTCAGCTGAGCACCCAAACACTTATCTCCACATATCTGGGTTAAAATCCGAAGAGGTATTTATCCATAAGAAGCGTGCCTTCGGCAACTAGAACAAGCGGATGCCATCACTTTCCTGCTCAGCCCTCAGCCAATATCCTTAAATGTAAATGCTCACATTGGTCAAGGACACGTGGTTGTTTATTTCAATCGGAGGGAATGTTTCACCTTTTCCGTTGACTTCAATTTCGTTATTATACTTGTATAAAGGGACAAATAAATACGTAAACATTTATATGCTCAAACAAAGGAAAACATTATCGATTCAGAAAAGCGAAGAGTATATAAACAGAATACAACGATTTTACATTGTTTTTTTTTCACGAACTGTAAGTCGTAGCGTAACTTTTATCTGCATTGAGCAATAAAATTAGCCAACTACATTCGATTTTTGAAGAGGTTACTTATGCTCTCATTCTAAATTAACTCGGGAATGAAAGAGATCCGAATCCTTAAGCTTTGCCTAATTAACAATAATTTGACAATACAAAAACCATCTTCTGCATCACATGATCGTTGATAGATGTAGTGAATGTATGAATGAACATTTTGGAGGAAAAAAACCCTCTATACCATGATTATTTTCCAGGCAGTAATAATTGTAAAACCATGGTACCCTCATTAGCAACCTTGACAATATATCCAAACTAATACACATTCTCGAGAATATGCTATTTTTATTTCAGCTATTTCGTCTGATGTTATGTGAAAGGAAATACGACAAGACAAATGTATTTATTATCCGGATTTGTAAAGTATATAAAAAATAAGCTTTATCCTAGGAAGGAATAAAAATAACTCCGATTTGGCCAACCATATTTAGTCGCTAGAATTTCCGTCTGTCAGAATTTGTAACATACATAGACGCACAGATAATCCTTTCCTTTTAGTTAGAAATGATAATTTTGATAACAACGATGTTAAAAATTGGATTTAATGACAATGTGTTATTTTCTTGAATGCAATAATATTAAGATATTTTTCTTAATCGAGATCACCCCAAGCTCGGCAGTAAAACCACCGAGACTCAAGGGGTTACTGGGTAAGAAACAGGAACTTTGGTAAGGAGATTGAACAGAGGAAGAATAATCAGTAAGATAGCAGATAGCGATTGACATTCTATTTAAATTTTCACAGATGAATGTTGACTGGAAATCATGGATCCAGAAGGGAGTTCCGCAAGCGAGAAGTGCGAGAAAATAAACTGATTGCTTAGAGTTTACGGTTACATCGAGTCAGCTCAACTGTAAATTTCTGGACCTCCCCACTAGACTAGTACTGCGTTTAATTTCAAAGAGACTACGCACCAGAATGGAGAGCTCATCCGAACAATTACGAGGCAAATATTTATAGAAAAGGCAAAGGGAGGCAAACTTACGGCAGTGTAAAATTGACTAAAGCTGAGCCGCCAATAACATTTGCTAATTCTTCTTTGGATTTTATCAAGGTGCGTTATATAGATAGAGAGCACCGGGACATGTGTGTACCAATATTCTAAACGTGGACAAACATTAGATTAAAAGATATATAAGATAGACGATAGAGAGAAAAAAAACCGTCTAGCACAACACCCTGAACCAACTTTCTTTGCAGCACATCTGCCAATGGATTCAATATAGTCTTTCCACTTCATGTCAGCCGGGCACGTTGAAATGAAGAGGAAATACTTTATTGAATCCATTGCTAAGTCAGCTGCCAGGAGGCTTGGTTCACTGTGTCGTGTTAGACGGTCTTTCTCTCCAGAATCTCACATGTATATCTATATGTACGCTTAGAGTATTGCTGTCGTATATGATCCGGTAATGTAATCTGATTGGGTATATTTTCTGAAAATATTTTCTCTTTTAATGAATTTATTATCCGACACCGAAATGCGAACACGCATTTGAATAGGAAACGATGAATTCGAAAAGCTAAGCAAAGTGTTAAAAACAGAAAAATTCGTTAGAAACAAGGAAAACCTTTGTGAACTGTTACGCAATACCAATCAGTGAATTGTAGATCGAAGCAAGATAAAACGTGATTCTAATGGGGGGGGGAGAGAAATGAGATTCTACTGGAGTCAAAAGAAATGCAGTTCTACTGGAGGCAAAATAAATGCAGTTCTACCGGAGGCAAGAGAAATGCGGTTCTGCTGGAGGCAAGAAAATTTTGTGATTCTACTGAAGGCAAGAGAAATGCGGTTCTGCTGGAGGCAAAAGAAGTTCTGTTCTACTGGAGACAAGAGAAATGAGGTTCTACCGTAGGAAAGAAAAATGAGGTTCTACTGTAGGAAAGAGAAATGCGGTTCTGCTGGAGGCAAAAGAAATGTGGTTCTACCGGAGACAAGAGAAATGCGGTTTTACTGAGAGGCAAGAGAAATGCGTTTCTACTGGAGGCAAGATAAATGTGATTCTTCTGGAGGAAAAAGAAATGTGGTTCTACTGGAAGCAAGAGAAATGAGGTTCTACTGGAGGCAAGATAAATGCGGTTCTACTGGAGGCAAAAGAAATGCGGTCCTACTGGAGGCAAAAGAAATGCGGTTCTATGAAAATCTCACGAACGTGTAAAGAACGAGGAAATTGGACAGAAGGAGACAAAATGAATGCTTTTTACTCAAAATCAGAAAGAAACAGCTGAAATGTCTGGGACACATAATAAAGAAGAACAGCTTGGAAAATTTGACACTCACAAGACATATCGAAGGCAAAAGAGACAAGGGGAGGTAGCAAGCCACATACCTACCAACATTATGTTAATAGTTAGAGAAACAGGGCGAGAGATATCAAAATGACAAACCTTGTTCAGAACTAAACTGGATAGGAAGTTGTGAAGAGCTATGATCGCCCACGTCCTGAAGGGGTTACATTTTTGATTACCAAGTTTTAAATGGCAGATATTTGTAAAATATTTGTTTGGTTTGAATGTTTTCAAATAAAGGTCCATTTTTTTTTTAGATTAGAAGAGATTTTCCTATCAGTTATTCTACAAAAGTTCAACAAAGAGACGAATGTAAAATATATATATATATAACTGAATTTAAAAATAGTCAAAAACGTTGATTAAATTTGATATAAATTTTGCTTTATTTTAACGTCTACGTCCCGGTCATGTATAAAATCTTACATTTTTATATTTCAAAGGGAGATAATTCAATCCAGTTTCTAAATAAGCACTCTCCATCTCTCTCCCTCTCTCATTCACACACACAGACACACACACAAACATACGCATACACAAATACACACATGCCCAAACACACGCATACAAACTTACTAAAACACACGTATTAACTCGGAGAAAATGAACAGTGCATGAAAATCGAATGTAGTACAATTTTAGCACTATTCACAAAGAATCGATTTCGAAGCAGACAGCAATATTTTTTTGTGATTAGTTTGGGTAGCATCTTGTGTGTGCTGTAAAAATGTTATTTTCTCATATATACATATATATATATATATATATATATATATATATATATATATATATGTATATATATGTGTGTGTGTGTGTGTGTGTGTGTGTGTGTGGGTGATGTGAATGTATTTTATGATGTTATTTTTATTACATATTTTAAATATTTATGATGTCCTATCAGCATGGTTAATGCTTAAATCCACAAGAGAGTCTCACGGTGCCTTCTTGGTGTCACGTTCTCCTCTGACCAGAGATGGAACAACTATATTGAATCAAGTTCTGCATCTACTGCAAGGAAAGTTGGTTCTCTGTGTCACGCCAGAAGTTTTTTTTCTCGTCTGAAAACATGCTTTGCATTTACTATTCGTCCCTGCAGGGAATAATGTTGCCATATATGGTCTGGTGCCCCCGTTGTTTTTCTCGAGGTTATCGTTCAAACGCAAAGACGGCTATACAATCTGATATATCCTGATCTGGCAACTGGACTCCAGTCACTTTCTTCAGGTGTAATGTGGCTTCCCTCTGTCTTTTCTATAAATATTTTCTTGCCATCTGCTCTTACGAGCTACTTTCAATTGTGTTCCAACTGCAACAATTTAATCGTGCTACTAGCTTGGCATATCGGCCCCACCCTATTACAGTCGAAACAGTTAAATATAACCACCGCTTTTACTCCAACAACTTCTTTCGCACTTCCGAACAGAGGAACTCCCTTCCTCTTACTTGCTTCCCTGGTAACTATAATCTTCAAAAAAATAAATGTAATGTCAATCGACGTCTTCTTGTTGCCTTGATCCCCGTTCTTCTTTTTGCCCTTTCCTCAACCCGTAATATAGCCAGTCTTTTCTCTTACTTACACTCTCTGTAACCCCGTGCGTACTAGCAGCATTTTCGCCTTGCTTGTGTTGAATTCCTTAAAAAAGTTACCTGAATGTCGTATTATTTGGATTATGAATGTATAAATACATTTTCAATTTCATGTTCTTATGTGCTTCTGTTAACAGTTGCTTTTTAAACCTAATATGAATAATTTTTTAAAATTTTGTTTGTTTTACTATTGTAAGAATCAACAAGGGTAATTATTGCAACTTGTGTAATTTAATATCATATCCTGTGTTATTCACTTCAGTAAGTTTACAGAAGAATGTTGTTGTTTCCAAAGTTTATTTAAGGAAACCTGCTTAAACGTGCATTTTATGTCCGAAAAAAGCCGATTACATATATATAAATACACACAATATATATATATATATATATATATAAAACAAATGTTTGGAGGTACAAAATTTATAAATAGTTTTAAAACTAGGAAACCATTGATTTTAATATTAAAAGTCTCTAGAGCCCTTTCAGCCAACATCTCATCAGGAGACAATCGTTGGATCAGCGAAATGAATAATAGCGATATTGAAGAGCAAAAAAAGAGGGGGAAACACACTAAAATAACGAACAAGTATATATACTTGTAACGAGGGAAGGGTTATCGTGTAAATAAATAGCGAGGCACAGTTAAAATAAAATATCCCCCAACAGATTCAGAGACCTTATAAATTCTTTCTGCCGGCAGAGAGAAGGTTTTCTAAATCCTATACAGACCGATTCCAAAATCTTCAAATGATTATTGGAATCGGCTGTATGAATAATTCTAAACCACTCTTTTTATACAACTTGGCACAAGCTATATTCTCAACTAAATGTTGAGCAATAGCCGATTCCATATTCATGGGGAAGATAGCATATTCTATCTATCTTACCAAGTCGTATTTTTGAAGGAACGTGCTGATTAATTCTAGTTTCCAAATGCAAGGTTGTACGCCCCACATAACCAGCAGCACACTGGCAATTAAATTCATATACTAAATTACTCAATTTGATGTAGGGCAATACATCCTTGCGAAAAGACGGAAACGCAGACCTAGTTTGAAAAATGCTACGTAAAGCAACTGATGGGAAACAACCGAAACCAACTTGCTAACCTGCTTAATTAAGCCCTGACCACTATCCCCAATCCAGGGAATCTTCAAATAAACCGGACATTTAGAAGGCCCCTGGATTTTAGGGGAATGAAATTCCTTAGTTTTCTTACTTATAATGTAGTCAATAAGGGCCTCCGGATAGCCGTTACTAAGGAAAATCTCCCTAATGTTCCCAAATTCACGGTCCAATCTAATAGGGGAACACACTTTAAGCGCTCTATACACCAAGGTTTTAACGAGATTAATTTTCCTTGATGCAGGAGCAAATGAACGACAATTCAAATAAAGTCCAGTAAAGGTGGGTTTACGATAAATGCTAGTAATAAAACCACCTCTATTCCAATAATCATTTGAAGATTTTGGAATCGGTCTGTATAGGATTTAGAAAACCTTCTCTCTGCCGGCAGAAAGAATTTATAAGGTCTCTGAATCTGTTGGGGGATATTTTATTTTAACTGTCCTCGCTATTTATTTACACGATAACCCTTCCCTCGTTACAAGTATATATACTTGTTCGTTATTTTAGTGTGTTTCCCCTCTTTTTTGCTCTTCAATATCGCTATTATTCATTTCGCTGATCCAACGATTGTTTCCTGATGAGATGTTGGCTGAAAGGGCTCTAGAGACTTTTAATATTAAAATCAATGGTTTCCTAGTTTTTAAAACTATATATATATATATATATATATATATATATATATATATATATATATATTGGTCATTTCTATATCTGATATTGAGCACTTTATCCCATACATATAGCAAACCTTAAAACTATATTCCTTCATATATATATATATATATATATATATGTGTGTGTACACATATGTGTGATTTTATGAATTTATATTTTATTAATCAGACAGGTTTTTATCATTTTAAAAGTTATTTAGGTGGTTACTATTATTTGAGTTGACGCTTGGTTTATTTATTTATTAATTAAACAGTTTATTTATTTTCGTGTGTGTGTGTGTACATGTGTGTGTTACTGTTTATATTTGACTATATCTATAAATGTAGTCACTGAGAGCGTTTATAGATATAAGAAATGTGGAATAAGTAATAAACGCTGACCACTGAATCGTGAGTATCAATATTTACGGCTAATGCTTTACGGTTACTTCAGGCGTGAAACCCCATGTAATCATACCGTGTTGATTCCTCTGTCCATATATGTTCGTCGTAGCATCTATTGCATTAAGCTTCCATATTTTATACAGCTTGGAGTTACGTATGAGAAAGACATTGTCTTCCACATCGACAAAGGTTGAAGAGTTTCTTTTTTCACGTATTGAAACACTCGAATGCTTCGTCATGTAATCATAGCTTTCAAGTAGGGAATTACTTTCTCAGCAACAAATATTTTGATGGATGGTGACAATGAGTACAAATGACTGAGTATTTGTACAAGTCGTTTTACTGTAATTACCATTTAAGCGATAATAAATCGTTAAATCTATTGTTAACCTTGATGAGTCCAGTATATACACAGTGGAACCTCGGTTCACGAATTTAATTCGTTCCTGAAGGCCGTTCGTAAGCCGAAATGTTCGTAAACCGAAACTATTTTTTTCAAAAGGAATCAATGAAGAGAAAAAAGTCACAGTGAAATAAAATAATAAAAATTTAACTAAAATAATAAAAAAATAACTAAAAATTTCAACTAAAATAAAAAAAAATTTAACTAGAATAATAAAAATTTAACTAAAAACAAATATATTAAATTAAAATTAAAAAAAAACAGTTATATTAACAAAACACAAACGTATAAAAATAGTAAAGATTTATTCAATAAAAACTTCTTCAATCAGCTTTATTTTGGCATTGGAAGCGACTGAGTCATATTGTAGGTAAAGAAATCCTGGTAGAAAATTCTGCAGCCAGCCTCGTTATTCAGAGCGTAATTACCCTGGGTAGTAATTCGGTGTCAACAGTGATATTGATCCCTAGGTGATGTGAGAATAAGACATGATCTCCAGGAGCATCGCAGACACTGGAATATTGCTGTGTGAATCTTCTATTTTGCGGCCTCTACAAGAAGGTGGTATTTCCGATTCGAAGTGTTACCACAAGCAGGAGGCAACTATTACTTTCCAACTTCAGATTGAAAGCTGCCTTATTAATGCATCCGATAAAGGAAATGCAAACGTCAAACTTTGCAGCCTGCTGCGAAAGATTAAATTACGTCAACTCTCATTTAACACTCGATAAATGGACGTGCACAAATTATTGGTGCATCTTGTATATACATTAGGCAAATAGTTAATTCGATATGCGGAACATCAAGCCAAAAGCAATCTTGCTGCAACATTTTTGCCTTTATCGAAATGCGAAGATAAGCCTAATATCTATCTATCTATCAGTCTATCTATCTATCACTAGGTCATTATTTTCCTATCTATCTATCTATCTATCTATCTATCTATCTATCTATCTATCTATCTATCTATCTATGTATCACTAGCTCATTTTTTCCACTCTATCTATCTATCTATCTATCTATCTATCTATCTATCTATCTATCTATCATCTATCTATCTATCCGGACTACATGATTTTAAGCGAGCTATCAGGCAGGCATCTCGGTCCCACCCTTTCAATGTCAAAATGGTTGAATGTAATCGTCTCTTCTACGCAAACAGATTCTTCTCTCGCACTCCACATCTGTGGAACTCCCTTCCCCTTACTTGCTTCTTCGATGACTATAATATTTAAATATTCAAGTGTAATGTCAATCGACATCTGGCACCCTGAGATTGTTCCCCGTCCTTCTCTGTATCCTTTCTCCAAATATGTCTCTTTACTCTTGTTCTGTAACT
The DNA here is from genome assembly GCA_903632075.3 of Acanthosepion pharaonis. Taxonomy (NCBI): domain Eukaryota; kingdom Metazoa; phylum Mollusca; class Cephalopoda; order Sepiida; family Sepiidae; genus Acanthosepion; species Acanthosepion pharaonis. The sequence continues at coordinate 1,531,867 of CAHIKZ030003337.1, read as the reverse complement.
CCTTGCGTGCTAGGGGCACTACCGCCTTGCTTTGGGTAAATTGCCGTAAAAAAATCTATCTATCTATCTATCTATCTATCTATCTATCTATCTATCTATCTATCTATCTATCTCTATGTCATTCTTTTCCAATCTATCTATCTATCTATCTATCTATCTATCTATCTATCTATCTATCCCTGTATGTACATATTAAGCTTGTTAATTTGTTCCGAACTGTTTATTTTTAAATACAAATGATTCTAATCTATGTATTCCTATTCGAAACTCTTTTTCTCGCCCAGTCTATAGCTTTGTCATTTTTGTTTTCCATTTGACACTTTATGTCGATGTTTATATTTATGTGTGAATGCCTGTTACGCATGTTTTATGATGACATCTTTTTTTTACTATTATTGCTTTTTGAATTTGTGGTGAAAACCCGATCAATTTGGCAAGGATATTAGAATAATTGCAAACATATACTGGGAGCAAAATACTTGCAAACGAATAGAAAATGAATTGAATAGATTCATAAAAATAGAAAGGGGCCAAACATAAGAATATTTTCTCACCGGGTTTATTCATTCTCTACAATGAGGTCATCTTAAGGGAACTAGAGACTCTATCAGGCTTTTGCACCTGATAGACAGTCTATCAGGTGCAAAATCTTAATAATTTAAGGTACGTAGATGACATTGTAACGATGGCGGGCAAGAAGGAAAACCCCAAGACCTTCAAGATAATATTGAAAAGAAAAGGATATATATATATATATATATATAGAGATTAAAAATCAATTGTTTTTAGACAAATAATAGAAAACAATCAACATTTCTGAATGTTGTCACTTGATGTAATTTTCAGAAAAATATATATATATATAAATTATATATATAAATATATATATATATATTTCTTAATATATATATATATATATTGTTTGAATAAAAGACAGACCACGTTAAGATTCCATGTAATAAGCTATTTCACCATAACCCCTTTAACAGGGTTCTGGATCATCAGACTTTACTTCCAAAAGCTGAAATGAAGAATGAAAAGAAATTCAAACGTTTTTTACGGACCTCATCAAGTATACGCAAAGTTAACGAAGTGAGGAAGTGAGATGGGAGAGAGGATATGAGTGTGTCATATGTATCATTTTAGTTTCTTATTTTAACCCCAGTGTGTCGGCTGGATGTTGCTCCAATCTAACGCGTCTCGTCTCTAGATAAAGGTGGTTAGGGGTGGTCGATAAAAAACTACATTAAGGAAGACGCGTTACAACAGCCCCAATAAATTACACGACAGGTTTCATTCAAATTCCTAGACGCTGTTAGTTCGCGTTACTTTAACGTGCATATTTGGGAGGTTAAGGTTTGATAAATATCTAAAATTTTAAAAACAAACTACGAAGAATTTAATTTGAAATTCGGTGGAGTTTTGGGTATTTCCTATGAAGCAGTCGATTGGAAAGATCTATAGACAGAACATTAAAAGAGTAATCCAATTTATATTTAGTACTTTTTCCACTAAAGCTTTTATCTTATAGCTTGTTAGGTTGACATTTATTCGTTTGATTTTTGTTCATTAAGTCAACCTGTGATTGTTTTTGATTAGAAAGCGCTCAATATCAGAGATAGAGCTAACATATTTGGTTGGATAGATGTGAGTTTGTGACCCTGGGTTTCACGCTTTAGCGATCGTCAGTCACACACACACACACACACACACACACACACACACATATATATATATATATGTGTGTGTGTGTGTGTTTATTTAGAAAACCTTCTTTAATGCACATTTCATTGAATACGACAGACAAGGTGCTTTGATTTAGTTTTTTTAAACAATTTTTCTTGTGTTCTAATAGTTTTTCTTTTTTCAGATGATAAATAAAATCTGTCTGATTGTTCTTTTTTTCGAGCGCTTTCGGCTACACATTTAGCCATTTTGAAAGATGAAATATTTTAATAACATTAATTAAAATATTTTTAATATATATACTTAGATAGGGAAAAGTTTGCGCATTTATAACAGACTTATAGCTTTTATATATTTGCTATTCTGACGAATAACAAGACATATGCCTCAGCTCATCTTCAAATTCAAACTAACTTGAAGCATTTCCCTGAATTCTGACAATGTGCATATCATAGCATCTACAACTAAAATTGTTAAGGTGCCATTGTATAGAAACTCTAAACATATAACTCCCTTTTAGTTCCAGAATTCAGTGGAAATTACTTTCCGTGTTGGTGTGCTTTCTGGGTGAGCCCGTATAACGTCATTGTATTGGTCGCCATTCTCTCTCTGGCTTATAGTGCTAAACTCAGCCGTCATCTCCTGTGAGTATCTTGCTGATGAAAGCATTATCATTGATGTGCAGCTGTAGAAGCTTCTGAACAGTACCCCCTATCTCTTCCTTCATATAGTCTGTCAAAATTCCGGCAACGCTCTTTGCATAGATCTTTGACTATTCAAGAGAGTGCACTCAACTAATGAGACTAACATTGGCTCACCTAAAGGCTTTTACATGATTTTACAGTGGTGATCCTTCTGTCAGCTATATTGAGAACATCAACTAGCTTGGTCTTATTTTCATTTACAGCAGCATCTGACCTACCACTGCCGTCACTAAGATCAGATCTTCACTTCTTTAGAAGTAGTCGCTAAATATAATAATTCATCTATTTACTCTGCTTACATCACATTCAGCCTTTAACCTCCTGTCTATAAGTATTTTTTTAACCATACAAACCCTTTTTCTCGTAGACGAAAAAGTTACAAACCTCTTGCTGTTCTATCACTTTTTTCCATGGAAAATGTTCTAAGTAGCTAAATTCATTAGTTTCACCAATTCAAACCTTCATCAGTTAAGACCTTTTATACCAAGTATCCGAAGGTTTTTGGTAAGAAAGATGTTTCATTCGAGCAGCGTCTTCGCAAGAACTTCTACTTTGTGGAGCAAACTTCCGATAAGATGCCTTCCGGATCAATAAAATCTTAAGCTCTTCAAGTCTAGCGTCAACCATTATCTTTCTTACACATTTTCATAATCTGCACTTCTTACTTTCTCCTTTTACGCGCATACACCAACATTCAGTAAGCCTCTTCCTTGAGTCGCCTTCTCGTCATCTTTGTCGGCTTTATCTCGTATCCAAGAATTTAATTTCTTCTTTTCTGATCGCTTCCTTTATTGTGATGGCGTTGATGACTAAATAGACCAATTCTTGCATGGCATTGACTGCGTAGTAATGTTGGCGGGGGATGTGGTCGATTTTATTGAGCCCTTTTCTCTTGTCGTTTGACTTCTTCCTTTTTATCTTCTGGTAGCTTCGAAAGTTTTTGGTTCTGATCATTATGGAACATCGTCAGTTGGTACGGTCTTGTTCGTGTGTTCCAAAAGAAGATTTTGTCTCAAGTTCAGTGGCTTTCGGTGTTGTTTTGAGTTGGTCATTGTAGGAAACTATTGCAAAATGTGAGGACCAGGGCCAGAATGGTCAGTGATTGTCCGGAGTGACTCGTGGGTGTGATATTCTGACTGTGATGGATTGCCTTCGTTTGGGTTTTAGATATAATTTCAAAATAGTGCGAATTGAACAAAGGGTCGCAAGAATTCTGAAGAAACGATATGCCTCCCACACCCAAGTTATCGACTGTCTAAGACCACCTGCGGACGGGCGCTGAGCCAACGTGCAGCATGCATTCTTTTGACGCCATTCTCCCCACTGCCTCTTAGAATCCAAGCTGCCACAATTATCTCCTAATAAAACGAATGAGAAAAAGAAATGGTCTTTTGCGTCGATACCATTTTATGTAGTAGCATAATATATCCTCATGGGCTTTTCCCTAAAGGGAGCTCAATTGACACTTCCATTCTAGCTACATGTCCTGACCCTCGAAGGCAGTGTTTAATGATTAGAGATTCGATGCTTTGATTGTTGGCACTTTTCCAGGACTTTGGCGTTGGTCACATAGTAATTCCATTTGATGTTTAAGATTAATCGAAGCCTTGTATTGCGTAGACAATAGTAAGAAAGCACTTTCTCTTCTCAATACAGAAATTATATGAAACTCATTTGGTTTCTATAGTTGTCGATATGAACACTGCATCTGATAAGATGAATACGGGCTGGAAATACTGAGGTAACTTCACCATCCTTTTCTTTAAATTGATATACACTTTATAGTTTATAACCAGAAAAAGAACTAGTAATTATGTATATTTTAAATATTAACTTAATTAATTCTTTCACTTTCATACAAAACATCAAATAATCAGCATACAGACAACCACCAAACATAGAGAAGACGCCTTCTAGACACTCGGACGCAGAGATGCACACAAACATTATCTACTGAATTTCGCATAGACAAATTGGAATTATGATGCACGTATAAAGTATACACATGAATGCTATTTGACAGGACGGATACATATGAGATCTGCTTACCCAATGAAAAATAAACAAAACAAAAATAAAAATACTAGAATTTTCTTTTTGCCACCATATTTCATTTTCTGATGAAGCTGAAATACAAGCGTTAAATTTCTAAACGTTTTCTTTTTCGTCCATACTTAACTTATCGTATTAACTTAGAAAAATGTATTACTTTTGATTAACCCTCGTATATGTATACAATCAGTAAAAGCAACAACAGCTATTGTAATTTAACTGCAGGAGAAATGCATTCCCTAAATCGTGTTCTAACTGTTCCGTTCTGCTATGTCTTATTAACTTCTCTATTTTATTAATTCATCTTCAATCCGGTCCTTTTTAATCCATTTGATCTCCATTGTGTATAAACCAATCAATCTATGGACTTGATTCTTCTGTTGATTTTAATTCTAAATTTTAACCCCATTTAATTTTTTGTCTTTAATTCTGTCTTGCCAAAGTTTCAGTGTTGACATTGAGTATTTTCTATCGTTACTGTTATTTCCCTAATTTCTCTTATCTCTGCCTGGTACTTAATTATAATTTTCAATTTGCTATTCATAATTTCTCTGTTATTTCCCTTGGGTCATAAAGACTGCAATCATTTCTTGGCTTCTACCTGAAACTCGGGAATGTTTTCTTTGGTTGTCTTCAGACATGTTTTCATTTCGAAAATTATTTTATTTCTCTCTATTTTAAAACCAGAATTCACTCTGCAATCCGGGATCACTTTCTAAATTAATTTTGTTTTTGTCAGTTCTATCCTTTTACAGTACTGTCTTTATCAGCAATAGTGAACTTTTTTCTTTTCCCTCTTTGAGCTCTTTCAAGTTAATTCATGGTTTCTCCATTATTAAACATATTTAATTCATAACTGCTGTTTTGTATCTCTGCGTAATTAACCAACATTGCACCTCTCTTATTCTTTTCCGATTTCAAATTTTCCAACATTATATATACTCTGTTTACATTATTTAGATATATTTAGTATATTTCCTGAAGAAGGCCGGAGCGTACAAAGGTCGAAACGTCCTTAATATGGCAATAAAGATGAAGACAACAGGCTGAACCATATAAATAGTGTAAATAGTTACAGTACCCGATCTTAGAAATATAAACAGAGTATATTCTCTATCAAACAGGTCCTCTACTTTGGCTCGGAAGTCGCCCCTCAGAAGAACATAATTTGTTTTCTCTTCGTCTATAATCTTACCGATGTCGTGTTAAAGCCCTTCAATTTCCTCGTTTAAATTATCAAAGCTGCTGCATAATACATCCAGTGTGTATATTTGGCACGATCTAATTGGTATCCAACCTACTCTGATATGCTGTCAAAACTTCCAACGTTTACTGCAATGCCACTATTGATTAAAATCTTCGTACACTAAACGTGTTTGATGTTAAACTAATTTTATATGGATTCCGTTCACTTTCGGTGAATACACCTGTTAAACCTTTTCTAACTTCATATGGATTCCACTCGCTTTCAGTGAATACACCTGCAAACGTCGTTTAGTAATTCTCTCCGTATTCATTATGTTTATTTGTCCTAATACTTTGCTTCATTTTCCTCTATTCTGTTTTCATACTTTGCCTTGATATCAGTTGATGACAGCAAAGGCGCCTGCAAAATTTTAATTTCTCTAAGTTAATTCCTCTGATCTCTCTTTTCCTCCCGTCTATACAAATACAGAAAGATGTATACCTATATTTGATAGATTATGCAAACGTGTTTGATAATGTACATCTAAAAGATCTGTTGAAACTGCTAGGTAACCTTGACGTATTTGGAAAGGGTATTAAAATAATCCAGAAACTACACTAACAGCAAATGATCAACATACAGATAGAAAATGTGGCAGTAAAGATCCTAGCATTAGGGAGAACTAATTTATTGTCAAATTTAGTAGAACATATTAGAGGGTGAGAGGAGGAGTTTTGTGTTGTTGTTTATACTAGTGCTATTGGTGGTGTCTAATGTTTTTGATTTGTGGATTTTGTACGCTCGTTTTCTAGCGTTAAAAATGAAACGATGTTGTTACTGAATCGGAGGTAAAACTATCGAAAATATAATTAGGAAGAAAGATAAATGTAGCACTAATCCAGTATCTATCAAATAAATTGCTTACAATGTAAAAGCATTTATATCGAAAAGACATCATGAGATGTAGGCCGTATCTACGAACACTTTAGATATTTATGTTAGACAACCACTAAAAATCTCTCGTAAAACAAAAACAAAATTGGCCATAACATAATTTGCTTTTACAAATGCCTACCTTTTCGTCGAAAGTACTTCGAAGGCCTACTAATAAAAATATTACGAACTATAAACACATGTCAGTGACATTGTATTACGTCACCACCCTTATTCAATCCATTTTAAAAGAATTAAGTGTTTATTTAAAACAAACTGTACATACGTAAAAATGTTCCCAAAGAAATATGCGAAAAAAACAAACATAATATCTACTAGAAGTATATACACACACACATACAAAACACCCGAGTATACATTATCATCTGAAACCCACATAGACAATATACATTATTTGAATCCCACATAGACAATATACATTATCATCTGAAACCCACATAGACAATATACATTATTTGAATCCCACATAGACAATATACATTATCATCTGAATACCACATAGACAATGTACATTATCATCTTAATCCCAAATAGACAATATTATTATCATCTGAATCCCACATAGACAATACACATTGTCATTTTAATCCCACCTAGACAAAATACATTATCATCTGAATCCCACATTTACAATATACATTATCATCTGAATCCCACATAGACAATGTACATTAACATCTGAAACCTAAATAGATAATATACATTATCATCTGAATCCTAAATAGACAATATACATTATCATCTGATAATTATACATTTACATACAAGCAATATTTGTGACTTTTGAATTCGGTTTAGAATCCGTTTTTCTTGAAAATTCTAATGGACGCCTCTCCTTAAATTCAGAATTCCACAAATTATACTAACTTTTGTTTAACAAGTCGAGGTCACGTGAAAAATGATTAACCAATGAAAATAGTAAAACTATTAGAGCTTCTTTTTTCTCCTTATTTCATTCACTGATGAAACTTTAAAAAATGAAACATGTTAGATTTATGTATATATTCCTTATTTGTACTTTATCATATAATTCCGATCCATATTTGATCTATATTTTATCCAAACGGGCCAGATGAATTTTCCTCTCCCCGAAGAGCTTTATCATATAACCAATAACAGTGATTAACAATAACAGTAATTAATAATAACAGTCTGCACGTATAGTAGAAATCACTTGGGCACCTCGAAGCGGTTTAATGGTTAGTAAGCCTGTCTCGCTAGAACAATTACGACTAAGTAGAGAGTTCGATCATCACTGGAATACCCCAAAACTTTCGGCCTTGTGCCACATCTAAGCTACGCTTGAAAAATCACTATAGTAGAAATTAAGTTTAATTATATAAAACAAGACAGCAAAACTATCAACTTTGTGGTTAATCTTCTCCACACACAAAGACACTTTGTAAAAAGAATAATGTTTTAAAACAATTCACTTGTCCTTTGTGAGATTCTGTTTATGCCAATAGAAGAGTCAAAGTATATTAGTCAAACTACACCGATTCACTCAAGAGGTTTGACTTATCACCGCTCTGTGCAAAATGTAATATATAAACATTTGACAGAAATCCATGCCGTCCATTCCACTTACTATCAGCTTGCAGTCTATAATACAACGGTACTCTGCCAATGAAACTGCAAAAATGATTTAAAATTTTGGAAGCACTTTAGATCAAATCGGATCCATTCTCGCCATGTACGGATTAAAATTTCTTTGAACCATTTTAGTAACGTGATGTTATGAGCACTTTAACTATTACAGCATGTGAAACTGTAGTGGAAACAGAAAGCCCGAATAAACTTAAAGATAAGCTTTATTTCACTTTAAAAATACACGTGGAAAAATCAACTGCTTATATCTATAGTCGACTGTTCCATTCTCAGCAGGGGTGAAAGAGAGGTCTCAGTTATTTTTGAATACTACAGAAATCACATTAATTTCAAAATCTGGACCTTTAACAACATATGCGTTCCATTGATTATCTCTTGACTTCTAATGTCTTTACTTAAAATTGACAACGACGGTCGAAAGTACTCGGTACTTGAGCAAAAGTTTTGAACAGTTTCTTTGTAAGTTTCTATCCGACAACAAACGACATTCGACAATAGGATAAAAAATCAACAAAGTATAGTCTCTATCCGTTCTATTCAATACACCGTTTAAACCACGGACTGTTACTTAAATATATAACGGCTTAAAATATACCAGGTATAGATATGTGCCTATTTGGGTCGATAAAGAACGAGAAAGAGATGACTGTATAACATTGTTAGAGCTTATTTAACATTTCTGTCTCAGCAGTAGAAAGAGGCTAAAATGGTTTCGTAAAAAAATATTTCACAGATCAGCAGACAAATATCACGAATTATTGAGAGATGTTATTGTTATTTAAGCTAAAACAGGAAATCTAAATTTTGTGATGTCAACAAATACTCGTTGTCACTTTCGTAATGCTCGCTGTAGTAGAGACTTTGTAATCGCAGATACAACTATAGCAGTGCCGTTTAACTATGATGGTGTCAGAAACCTTCGAATATCACTCGCACTAATAGTACTTGCTCGATAATACTAGCTCGAAATGTAATCACCGTATGGCGATCTGAATAAAGAAATAGTATAGTGAATTGAGTAGCAAAATAACGGACCGTAGAGTAATAGAGGATAGACTAGAAATGTAGATCCGTATAGTAATAGAGGATAGATTGGAAATGGTGATTATTTAGACATCATGCGACTTCCTACTCATGCGTTTCCTCTATGGTCACGTGTTCTACTTAATTCAATAATGGAATAGCCTGTGTTTGCTCACTGGCGATCTATGTTCAAATTCAAGTGTCGGTAACGATACTTTATTCCTATATAACACTAAAAAAAGAGTTTGGGGACTTCTAGGTATGTCTTTGAAAGATAGTTGAAGAATTTAAATAAATATAAATAGTAGAATAATAGGGGTAAGTATTTCGAAATGGATATTCAAAATGGGAAATGAGTTAGGTAAATTTGGGATCGAACTCTAAGGAATGTTAACTCTAGATTCTGAGAAACACTGATCTAGGATCAATATTATGCTGTTCTTAATACTTTACAAGAAGTGGTTAAGCTCCAGAACAAATGTAGTGGAAAAGGAGAATCTTAAAACTATATTGACAACTAATGAGCAGTTTCTAAACGTTTTCTCGACTTTATAGGAATAATCAAGGAAAACTTTGATCAGAATCTATCAAATTCAATTGAATTTCGAGCAAATTCCATTACAGTTTGAAGAAAGGTGATTCGAAATCAACTCCATTAAAATACGGATTCAAAGAAAGGAGATACTGAGAAAAGTTGAAATATCAACTGCAGACAAAGGCTGGACTGATGATCAATGGAAAAATGTCAATCGACAGAATAAGAGAAGAATTGTTGAATAGTTGATATAAAGATAATGTTTGCAGCTGTCAGTGAAATACGATGGGAGTTCCTGTAATGGAGGTCCATGGTGTATCGATGCATTTTATTCCGTGCTGGGTAAAATGTCAGAATACATGGAAATATGAAATGGCAAAGCGGATTTTCATTCATCAAACGATTTCTTCTGGAAAAAGTGTAGTTAGAGATTGAGTAACTCCCATGAAAGCGCTAATACAGTGGAGCTTTATGTGACCCCAAAAACGTGGCTGATGGAACATTGTCTGTTATAGACAATGTAGAATAACAGCTAAAAAAGTTATGGAAATAATTGGACATGGGTGCTAAATGAATAGATGACTGACGAAGTTTAAAGGAGAGGTCTAGAAATTGTTGTAAGACTAGGAGAACATACTTGAAAATCACATGAGACAATGATAAGGCTGGGGAAGAGAATCCAAATAATAAAACACTATTAAATATTGCCCCTAGCCTACAAAGATACAAATACATTATGATATTTAGTACAATGTGAACGTCACATCAATGTATTTTATAAATAGGAAACACACACACACACACACACACACACACACACACACACACACACACACATATATATATATATATATATATATATATATAAAATGACGATGGCGTTTATTGAGTATTGACTTCAATTTTTTAAAAAAAAAAAATGAACATTGATGTCAATACTCAGAGGGGAGAGTTGTTTCATGCTAAACGCAATCGTCATTTATATATATATATATATATATATATATATATATATATATATATATATATATATATATAATAAAATGACGATTGTGTTTAGCAGCCTCTCCCCTCTGAGTATTGATCTCAATGTTCACTTTTTTATTTATATTTACATACGCTGTCTCTAATATTGAACACGTTATCCCATAAATATAGCTCACCTTAAAACTATATTTCTTCATATATATATTAGTAAATTTAATATGCCGGTACCGGTCAATAAATTTCGAAGAATAAAAAGCAAACAAAATGATATCAGAATTGAAACACGAAGAGATCGATTTTAATGTCGGAATTTTTGAACCCGCCCAGTTAGGAATAACTTCATGTTCGATAATCAAGTCCGTCCTCTGATTGTGAGTGTTTCCAAGTATCTAGATTTGGCTTCTAATTCCCTTTGGTTGCCGCATCGCCTAAAATTAAGAAGAAAAAAATTTCGATACTCCCCAGCTACTGGTTAGGGTTAGACAATTAACAATCACATTATAAGCACTGTAGACAATCTTAATTTATCTACGATACGCGGGATAAACAAAGAAATGGCCCTTACTCTTCCGGGGAATGTCCTTGATTAGAGGTCTCCCTGTGGAAGCTATAGTTTTTTAAGTAAACCCCAAATCAGTGTTTAATTCCTTAAAGTTTGAATGTATTTTGTAAATAAATTTCAACACCGACCTGCGTTTTTCTTCTCAGCTGTTGAAAGAAGACCCTACAAGTACGCATCTGATGCCATCGTCTCTTTAAAAAAAATCATTGGTTGAAGTGGACAGCGACAGGTAAATTGTTGTTGTTGTTGTCCTTGATTTTTTTAAATGATTATTGAAGCGAAGAGGGAATTCCGTTTCAGTTTCTTCAATAAAACTTCCTTTTTTTAATTTATGGCAGAAAAGAAAATATGTAAGATTTGATCTGTCACAATATATATATATATATATATATATATATATATATATATATATAATATATATATATATATATATATATATATATATATTTTTATCGAAAATTATAACATAAATATGTTATATAATCACCATTAAAAGTAGTTATTTTATTTCAACACTTCTGGTGTCTTATCAAGTGATGGTGTTGAATGTAGAATAAAGCAATAGTATAATAATATAGCTTTATTATATATTCAACACCCTCACTTGATAGGACATCAGAAGTATTGAAACAAAATGTTTTTTTGTAGTGATTTAATAACATAATCGAACAAATAATAACATTTCCTCTACTCTGTATTGAGGACACATTTAAGAATAGTATTTGTTGGTTATTGAATTTATTCCGTATACACCAGTCCTATACTTGGGTATATATATATATATATATATATATATATATATATATATATATATATATATATATATATATATATATATATATATATATATATAATCAAGAAAAGATTTATTTAAATGAGAATTATCAAATCAAGGGAAGATATGAGCACTATAAGTTACTACTTGGATATATTTAGATCACAAGTAACGCTTACTGAACGCTCTTCAACTTGTTTCGCTGTTTAATGAACAGACGTTCAAATGAACGGGTTGAATATACATTCCAGTATCTAGCGCCAATACTGAGTCCAGAACGGCTGGCGGAGGAGCCGTTACAGTGCAGACGAAGCTTCGATGCACGTAACGCCTTTCTCAAGTTTCACACCACACTTAGTTCACTTGAATTCTGAATTTGTCTTCACGTACACATACATACATATATATATATATATATATATATATATATATATATATATATATATATATATAAATATACGAGCAATCAGCAGGTTAGAATGCGAAGGCGTCTTTCAAATTCTGTTGTTCGTGAATATTAAAGCGATCACTTGGGATATAGGTCTGCCAATCATTAAATTCGATGTGAAAAAATTGAAACTTCTTTTAATTAAAACTGAAAGAACTTTCATAACTTGGCAAACCTCCCGCGTGTATTTCTATGCAGAGTTTCTCTATCTTTTTAATATTGTCACTTAATATAGATTACAAATCGTCTTCGCCTCCATGTCTATCATTTCAATTCATGCATCAGAAACCTTAATATTTATTACTTGTCAGATGTCTGACATTTTTATTTGTTATTTGTCTTTTCTGCTATCAAAACTCTTCTTTTTTTTCATTCCATAATTTAAGTGCATTTTCTACGACTAAAACTTATGGAAGCTACTAGAATTTTTATTCGTCTGAATGTGTGCATCTCCACCGAAAAGAAAATGGAATAAAATCTAGTTTCAGTAATAAAACATAAAAAAAATATATATTTGTTTTATAGAGTAATGCTTCTTAAGCTACCAACGTAAAATAATCTTAGAAAATGTCTTCGTGTTCTGTTTTGGTTTGTTTGTTTTTCATTGTAAATATCAGTAGTACATGTAAACATTTTAAAAGTAGTTTTTTTCCTCTTCTTTTTCAGTTTCTGTTAAAAGGAGGCAAATATTGCGTTTTAAATCTGATACCTCCAAGGCTTTCCACTATGATGAATAGTGGCATCATCTGGTGTCTCTCAAGAAGGATATAATTATCTTCAAATTTATAAGTATGGTGAAATCAAAGTGCATCACCGAAACAACTGGATTCCTATACGCGACAGACCTTCAATATTTGGAAGAAATATGTCACGATATATATTTAAAAAAAAATTAAATAAAGTGCTTTATTCCACACATGATTTTCTATTTTTTCCCCTGCAATTAATTTTTAAATTACAACACGATTAAATTGTAGTATATACCAAAAGAGATTTCGCACTCGGTGTCTCAACAGAATATCAGAGTATTCGGGTACATCAAAGGAATAACCTGAAAGGTGTCATCCTAGACGCAAAGTATAGATCCGCTACACACATTGTGTTAGTAATTGCTCTCGACATGAAAACTGGTTATGGGACCAGTGCACTTTAATGTGAAAAGGTGGGACAAGCGGATGAGAGGAACTTGTATAACCTTCCCAGCCGGTAAAAGTTCCTCACGTCATCGCAAGATGCTGATATACCTTCAAAAAATCCCTCAAATCCACATACCTTCATACCGATAGTATTTGACGAATACTGTCAGTAAGAGAACAAATAATGATTTTACGTACAGGAAATTTACTCTTATTATTAATTACAACGATAACATTACAAGATATTAGGCAAAAATCTAAACCTATATCATCTAAAATATAAACCATATTAATTAAAACGTTTAAATGTTGCCATATGTTGACATATGCTAATATTCTTTTAAAATATCAAGCTTTGAATGATCTATGTCAGGGATTCCCAAAACTTTTATTACTGTTACCCACCGAGCTCCCAAGAAACATCGCCCACATCACACCCCCATGTTCTTTCTTAAAAATTAGGTATATGACAAAGTCAAAACAACAATCTTACACTGACATATAATTTGGCATTTCTTAAATGTCATTAGATAAGATGTCGACAGACAAACATCCCTGACTATATAGATGCAATTACAAGCCTAAAGTAATGGCCAATGTAGACGGTAGCGGTCCGATCTGACTGGCATTTGGCGCCTCCAGCCGTGTTAACGTCACTATGATACAAACAAAGGTTAGGACTTCGGAAATCTGAATAAAGTAAAAACATGTGTTCGTAGGTAACAGTTATGGAAATGTTGTTCTTTGTTAAGTGTAAGTTTTCCTTAAGTGTAAAGTGTTAGCTAAGTGTAAGGTACTCATATTTTTTCATATAGATTTTGTAACAAATTAAATATATATAAGACTTGGTCCTAATGCTACCCTGTCACCAATTGCCACCCTTTTTTTCTAATTGCCATTGATCTTTCTATCGCAAACTTTGGAAAAGCCAGTCTGATATTAACCTATGAAAAAATTGTAATTTGTTTATTATTCCTATTACTGTGTATGGAAAAAACGTGAGCTGATAAAATCTCTGATATCTAAGAGAATGTACATTCGTTTTGAATACGACATAATGCCTTTTTAAAATGACGGTCATACATGTACGTGGGACTAGTGTTCAAAATAATCAAATATGGACCATCTTATGTTCAGTTAAACTAATATTATTAACTAATAATATTAATACCATTACGAAACGATTATCAACAAGGAATTTATATTCAACACATATAAAAATATGTTCTTTAGATGTCTATTAAAAAATAACAAGTTGTTTTCTTATTTTAATTAAGGAAACTTGCCATGATGGAAGCCTTTTTTCATTCTTAATAAAAGGTGCACAAGCGAATCCATCATGTTGATCTTTCGGGGAATGCCTACTATTAAACATTTGGAATGTTTCTTAATGATCAATTCGAAAGTGTCTAGACATTAGTTTGTGGTACGGAAGAAATCGATACTTAATCTTCCGGTCCAATAATAAAGAAATCAACGTAAAATGCCGTGAATGCAGTTCTTTAAACTTAAATGGTATTTTCCCTATTTAACTGTATTGTCATACTGAGGGCCTACCTTTTGTTGTTGTTGTCGTTTCCTCGTTCCTTTGTTAGCACGTTGTTACATTCTGCAAATACCTCACAAGTGATTGACTATTACATTCTGATCGAGAGGAAAGAAGGAGAAGACATATCAGATATGCTGTTTGGTTTTAGTGAAAACAGAAACAAAGAAAGAGAAAGAGAGAAGTGATAGCAAGCGATAATGCTCTCCTGTGTTTAATGTCTGTTTCAGTGAAATGGAAAACTTGTCAAAATTTAATCATTTCATTTGTATTCTCTTACTTCGTTAAATAATAACCTGCATTCATTTTTTAAGCTTTCCACCCCAAGCAAGGCGGTATTGCCACTAGCACGCAAGGGGTTACACACACAGAGAGAGAGAGAGAGAGAGAGAGAGAGAGAGAGAGAGAGAGAGAGAGAGAGAGAAGAGAGAGAGAGAGAGAGAAGGATTAAGAATAAGGAGGCGTGATGAAGAGGATGAAGACGGGAATAGATCAAGGCATCTGGAAATATCGATCGACATTGCATTTGAATATTTCGAGATTATAGCTATCAGGGAAGCAAGTAAGAGGAAGGGAGTTCCACATAGGGGAAGTGCGAGACATGAAGCTATTGGAGTAGAAGAGACGGCTATATTTCACTGTTTGGACAGTGAAAGGGTGTGACTGAGAAG
This sequence comes from Acanthosepion pharaonis, assembly GCA_903632075.3. Taxonomy (NCBI): domain Eukaryota; kingdom Metazoa; phylum Mollusca; class Cephalopoda; order Sepiida; family Sepiidae; genus Acanthosepion; species Acanthosepion pharaonis. The sequence goes on along the minus strand of CAHIKZ030003337.1, from coordinate 1,515,994 downwards.
CTAACCTAGTAGCACGTTTAAATTCATGCAGCTTGGCAAACAGCGAAAGCAGCTTGTCGGAGCAGTTACCGTGAAAGTATTTGTAGAAAAATCAGAGTGGGGGGGGCGTCGGCACGTCTGACAGAGAGCGACTGTAAACGAGATGTCAGATCAGTGCTAATCACATCATAACAATATTTGGTTAAAGTCGTTAAGCTCAAATACCTAACACTGTAATAGGAGATTACCACGGGGATTATGTAGTTAGTATCTCATAACGAGCTTATTTATCCTTTAAATATTATGATATATTAGAAAATCCAAAAAAGAAAAATGTAACATTTTACAGGCATCGCTAGTTATTATTATTATTATTATTGTCTTTGTTTTGTTGTTTTTATTATTATCATCATAATATTTCGATTCCTGTTACCAAGTCTACGGAAAGACCTAAAAAGTGTAGGGTTATATTGTTATGGCTACATTTCATGTTTTGTTTCTTCCACTAGCTTTACATGGACAAAGTTCTTCTTAGCGTGTAAGCTGTACTTATCAAGAGAGATTTTTTTTTGCATTTCTCTTCGGCTGGCATTACCAGGAATTTTTTAGTGGGTTGTTGTCTTCCTATTTTTATAATTCCAAGCGCACCTACTATGACTTCATTTCAATTTCCACATTTTTTCTATTTCGATTTCCACGGTTTGATAATTCGATAGTTTTTCAAATTCCTTGGTTTCGATGTTACAGTCTGCTGGGCAAGCAAAATTCAATTTACTCTTTTCGGTCTTTGAAAATTATGTCTGGCTTATTTGCTTCAAACCTCCTCCCTATAAAGATAGTGTAATCACAAAGAACTGAGATGTCTTCCATTTCTTGCAACCGGTGCTCGGTGATGTTCATACCAACTAACATCTTTCCCAAAGTGTTTGCACATTGTCCAGAGTAAGTATAACCCCACTCTATCGTGACGATTTTTATATTCATCTTGCGCAAGTACAGAACATCCTGAAATTAGATGGTCTATGGTTTTCTGATATTTGTCACAGAATCTGCATTTTGAATCCACAATATTATGTATAATATTCACCTTAGAGTTTCTACAGGAAAGACTGTGATGTTCCGCAGCAAGATGCTTCCGTTTCAGCCTATAATCCAGATGCTCGTAACCATCGATGGGTGTTACCATTATCAATATCGTCATTATTAGCACGATTTGGATATTGGGCATGAAGAGGTTTTGTCTTGCCAATCTTATTTCATCTGTCCAAGAGCTTTATCAGTGGCCTTCTTTTACATAATTTTTGCTGCAACAGCTGGTTATTGGGTTATATCTTGTTTTTATACAGAATCAACTAGATGTAAATTACGTTTGGATTTACAATCTTCTTTCATGATTGAATATTTTTCTTTCTGTTTTCATGTTATCATCCAGCCCTTTGTTTTTTCACTGTATGTTAGGAAACCATTAGCCGTTGTCTTGTATGACAATTCTAGTTTATTATTATTATTATTTTTATTTTCTTTGATTTCTGGCGTTTACACATTTATTTCCGGGTCCCGCCCAAGGACCTAAGGTTAGAAATGGCGTCATGACACTTTCCACAAAAAAAAAAAAAAAAAAATACATACATAAAGCCCTTCGTAAAGTGTGGGCTGTACTTGTCAGAACAATTTTTTGTATCTCCTTGAGGCATGGACTTCCAGGAATCTCTTCAATTAGTCTACTGCAATCTTTTCCAACCAGTCCTAGGGCTCCAACTACAACAGGGATTGTTGATGTTCCCATATGCCACATTTTCGAGATTTCTATTTCAAGGTTTTTGTATTTTGACAACTTTTTGAATATCTTCAAAGATACATTGCAATCAGCAGGTACTGCCATATCAATAAGGAGGCACCGTTTTTGTTTGTGGTCTTTAATAACAATATCCGGGCGGTTGGCCTTGATTGTTCTGTCAGTGTGTATTGTGTAGTCCCATAGAATTGTAACAGGTCCTATCTCCGTAACCGGGTCTGGGTGGTGTTCATAGCAGTTTCTTTCAGTTTCCTTCCCGTAGAAGTTGCAGATTTTCCAGTGCAGATATTGGCCCACTCTGTCATGTCGGGTTTAATATTCAGTGGGTGCCAACATCGTGCAACATGATACAAGATGATCAATCGTTTCTGGATATTTATCACAGAATTTGTATTTTGGGCTGACACAATATTTTAGTATATGTGCTTGATAATTCCTAGTTAGCAAGCATTGGTCCTGCGCAGCAAGGATAAAACCTTCAGTTTCCGCTTTCAGCCCTGCACTACGTAGCCACTGATGGGTACGGGTTTTGTCTACGTCAGCTTGTTTGGTACGGGCAGAGTATTGGCCATGAAGCGGTTTATCTTTCCATCGCTTCTGTATCTGGTCGGTTGCATTCGTCTTTGCTGTCTTTTTAGGTATTTTGCAGTTTCAGCCGGTGTATTGTGCTGTAGTTGTATCTCTACGCCCATTTGAAACTCCATTTTGAATTTGTTGGCTTCTTTCATTACGGAGTAAAGACGCTTACTACTTTCATGTTCCTTGACGCATACCATCATCCAGTCTTCTGTAGTTTCCAAATATCTTTGGAGGCCTATTGTTGTAGTTTTGTAGGACAGTTCTAGTTGAACTAATCCTCTGCCTCCTCCGGATCTGGGCACATACAGACGATCAACATCAGCTTTGGGATGATGCATGCGATAGCAAGTAAGAAGCTTTCTCGTTTTGGCGTCCATTCGCTTAATTTCAGCTATGGTCCAGTTAAGGACATTAAAGCTGTATTGCACCACAACCTTTGCACATTTATCTAATCCGAAGTCCATACCTATGTCGTCACTAAAGTATTTTACAATATTGAGGAGGCCTTTCAATTCATTGTCGTCTTTGGCAAAGAGTTTGAGATCATCCATGTAGAGTAGGTTATTGAATATTTTCTTATTTAATTTGTAACCATAGCTACTGTTGTTCAGTTCATGTGTAAGAGGGATTAAGGATAAACAAAACAGAAGGAGTGACAGAGAGTCTCCTTGAAAGATTACACGTCGGATATTCAGACGGTTGGATATGGCAGTGCCCCCGGTGTGACTAAGGTATAGTTTGGTGTTCCACATTCCCATGCTGTGCTTAAGGAAATTTAATACCACAGGGGAGACTTTGTACATTTCCAAAGTCTTAAGGATCCAAGAATGTGGAACACTATCAAAGGCTTTACGATAATCAATTCACGCTGCACTAAGATTTCTCTGTCGTCTTCTGCAATTTTCCAGGATCATCTTATTTATCAGAAGTTGATCTTTGCAGCCATATGAACCTCTTCTGCATCCCTTCTGTTCCAGTGTGAGAATGCTGTTTGTTTCGAAAAAGGAATAAGTACGGTTCGTCAGTACAGACGTGATCAACTTATACGTTGTGGAGAGACATGTTATCAGTCTATAATTTTTCGGGTCGTCTGTTTCAGTTGTTTTTGGTATGAGGTGTGTAATATCTTCAGTAATCCATTCCGGGATTTTATTGGGATTATTTACAAGCGTTGATAATGTTTTAGCAAGAATTTCATGGGTAGATGAGAGATGATACAGCCAGAAATTGGGCAACTTGTCATTTCCTGGGGATTTCCATTTTGGGGATTACGTTAGAGCTTGCCTAACATCATCTGTGGATATATTTTCCCATTCTTGCAGAGGTGTATCCAGCAGTCGTTCTTTTTCACGCCGTATCGATTCTGCATTTGGGTTATATTCCTTTGGGCTGCTCCAAATATTTTCCCAAAATGTCTGTACATTATCAATCGATGGTGGCCTTTCGACATGTATAGGTGTTTTTCCAATTTCCCTGTAAAATTTCTTAAGATCTGTTTGGAATATTTTATTTTGGCGATAGAACCTACAACGTTTTTCGTATCGTTTTGTTCTGTGCGCCTTTAGCTGAAGTTTCTGCTTCAGCATTTTCTTGATTGATGGAATATCAATTAGGGATTTAATGTTATATTTCCGCTTGATCTTTTTGCATTTACGTATGGAAATATTAGGGTTTCTGGTGAGCTCATCTAATATAGAAAGCTCACATTTAATTTGTTGTATTTCTCGAATCAGTTTGGTTTTCCAAGCTGGTTCTCTGTGTCTGTTAATTTTATTTATTGTCTTGCCTCCAAGATTCCGAGTCGCTGCTAAAGCTGTTGCGTATATGACGTTGTTAACTTCTGTGATGTTTTCCGGTGGTTTATCTGTTAACAGTGTTTCCAGAGCAGCATTGTATATTTTCACGTTGTGCTTGTTGGAATTCGTCATATGGATTTTCGGGAGCTGGTCTCTGTCTGACAATTGTATGAAAGTTACTCTGCTGAGTACTTGGATGACGTCATTTTTCGCTTCGGTGATTTCAGCTTCGTGGTTTTCAAGGAATTCTAACTTATTGTCACTGAAGATGACTCCAGGTACATTTTCTGGAGGGCTGCAATTTGTGTTTAAGGTAGAGTCTTGGGTTTCATTTCCTGGGAGATTATTTCGTATTTCATTCGCTTTAGCGTCCACCTCTCAACCTCTGTTGCATTCCTTATTTCTACATTCGTCTCAATAGAGTTTGAGTGATGGGTCATTATTATTATTATTATTATTATTATTATTATTATTTCTTTTGATTTCTGATGTATACATATTTCCTTCTGTGTCCCAACCAGAGACATAAGGTCATAAATAGCTTCATGACATTTTCGACTGATCATTTTTCTAATAAATAAAATAAATAAAGAAACCTATGACTACAGCCATTTTACATAGATAAAACTATTCTTAATGTGTGAACTGCACTTGTGAGTGCAATTCTTTGTATTTCTTTAAGACATGGGCTACCAGTAATCTCTTGAATGAGTCCATCGTCACCTTCTCCAATCCACGTGAGAGCTCCAAATACAACTTGAATTATTGATGCCCTCATGTGCCAAATTTTGTTAGATTTACACTTCAAGATCCTCGTATTTTGATATATTATTAACATCTTCAAAGATACATTACAATCTGCAGGGACTGCTATGTCAATATATATATATATATATATATATATATATATATATATATATATATATATATATATATCTGATGTCTAGACGATAAATTGTTCTGTCTCTGTGTATTGAAAACTCCTATGAAATTCTTACATGTCCTATCTCTGTAACCGGGTTTGGGTGATGTTCAGACCGATTTCTTGCAGTCTCCTTTCTGTAAAAATTGGATATTTTCCTGTGCAGATATTGGCCTATTTTCTCAAGCCCAGTTTTATATTTAGTGGTTTCTAACACTATCCAACCTGATATTATTTTTATTAACGCCATTTTTCATAAACTGATAAAAACTTTAAAACAAAAAATATCCAGAAAAACCTGTGAGAGATAACCATATATGACGCGGGTTTTTTTTAGCTGTGATGTGTAGTGAACTTTAGCACCGTTTCAATATCAAATACATACAGGGAAGTCTAATGTTTTATTTTCAAACATGGCAAAAAATTAGCGAAATAAACATTTTAGTCACACATTTGGCTATACAGGGTAGAAAATAAAGACTTTTAAACAAATATTATTGTTTCCGGGCGTTTATTTCAATAATTTGGGTTTGATCTTGCAAATAAAAATATAGAACTGTCTTATATAATTTAATATAATACGATAATATCTTTTGCCGTTTTCCGCAAACGTTTTTGCTTGTCAATTCCCCTGTGCACATTCTAAGTGCAGTGTCTTGTCGATGGTTTCATTATTCATATGCATATAGCTCAAAATAAAAAAATAGCTCAAAAGGTAAAATAAAAAAAGAATAAATAAAAATAAATACAACCATTTTAGAAACTAGTTTATAATGGCGGACATGAAGCCAAAATAAATGCAGTTAAGGAAAAAAATCGAAACAGTGTGACTAGACAGATGCAATTTGGTTGAAGTTAATATGTCAGCAAAATGTCCTAGGAAAAAGAAGCAAAAATAATTGGATTATCTCGGCTAACAGTGTATTTTCTCTGATGGAAAATGGGAGTACAGGTTCGATTTCTGTCGAGTAGCATATTTTTCATTAAGTACTTCGCGATTTCTAGGCCGTTTGACACTAATTTCACTGTGGAAAATAACAGAGTTGTCAACTCATGTACGTGTATTTTTTCTTTTAATCATTTTACTCCACACATGTGGATAAAGTCACTAAGACACAAGGAGTTACTGAGAGTAAGTTAAACTGAGAAAACGTTATTGAGGGGGAAGAGAAAAATAGACAGTTGATGATTGGAATTGAATTTTAAATTTTGAAGATCGTAGTTTACAAGAAAGCAAGAATGGGAAGAACATTCCACAAGCGAGAAGTGCGCCAGAAGAAACTATAAATAGAGACATTAAGGTTATTTCTAGCAATTTCATAAGTAAAATGATGAGACGTCTCTGCCAGTCAAGTACTGCGCTTAAATTCCTGAAGCCGATGTATGAAATAGGAGTATCTATCAGAACAATTTTCATGAGAACATTTATAGAAAATATATAGAGAAGCTACGTTACAAGAGTAACGTTTATAGTAATAAGAAAGAACGAATTATTAGAAAAATTTTGCTACTAGAAAAGTTCACATGAAGAGCATCGGAAAATGGGCCGTTAAAATTTTGGGGAAAAACTTGTTTTATTTTTTTAAAAAATGGTTATTAACAATTTCTACAAAAAGACGAAATATGGATTTGAGATCATCTAGACATTATAAATTGATGAATACTAATTAAATATTGACAGAGTACTATTATAATACGAATTTTTTCTTAAAAAATAACAAGCAAAATCAGGGGTGCGTATTGTATACAGCTACAAAAAATCTTTTAAAAATTGCTGTAAAATAAAATAAGAATTATCATAAAACTAAATTAGAATAATATTATTCTGTTTCAAACCAAATTTTAAATACGAGTAGGAAACGCTGGCCGTAATGAAATTTAAGAGATACAGTTTATAGGGTTTGATTACCAAACAAGGGATGCGTGTTATGCATGAGTAGAAGCATTTTCCCACACTTTCAGCACAATTTTAGATGTGCGTATTACGGATGAAGGCATATTATACATGGGGAATTACGGTAACATATCAAAAACGCTCTATCTGAGAGCCAAGCAATAAACATTGCATATGAGTTCTGTAAAAACACTGTCACTGTATTTTAGGAGACTCTCATTGTTAAACTAAGAAACTTCCTCATATATTGGACAAACAATGACGGTATCTTGACATTTATCTTGTCATTTTAGTCGTGGAAACGTTTTGCTCCAGAGTTCTATTTTTATCAGTTTTCAACGAATAAGAAAATCAATGTTTTTCTTTAACAGGAATAGAGTTTTATAATTTGTTTTCTTTTTAGGTTTGAATTTCCGGGTCCTTCGAAAGTTTTCTTATTCTTTTTCGCTCCCAATTGACCATTGCGTCTTAGTGGCGTCATTGCTTTGCTTGGGGTGAAATGATTAAAAAAATGAAAACAAATAGAAATAAACCATTATCTTCATCATCATTATTCACATGACTGGCCTGGTCGTAGGGTCGCTGCGAAGCTGATAACCTGAACAGTTTTTTTTTTTCCACACATGTGGAAAACCGGAAAGGTATTCATCTATGCGTAGTGTGTCTTAAGGAAACAGACTTGGTGAAACCTATCCATCACCTGGTTTAACAACAACCGATTCCTTCAACTTGAAGGAATCCTTTGGTTACGGACACTTAGGCGTTGATTCTATCAGAGTTACCTGACAAGTTGATTTTAGTCTACGAAGCCCTCCGATCAGTTAGTTCGTGTTATCACTGCACTGGCTGCTTAGATAGTTATGGATCCCAAACTACCCTAATGTGCTTGATGCAACTAGGGTAATCCGACCATTGACAGATCTTGCTTTTAATCTTCTTGAGTGTCTGGCCACCCACCTCGACGGAAACAATCTCAGTTTAGTCGCCGATGCGACAGATAGTAGGAAACATATAAGAATACTTTATGATAAACTTGACCAATAAAAACTTCAATATTTGAATAACAAGGAAGTGCTTTTTTATTTTATTGAAGTATATTTGTATATTTTAAAAGCGTTTCATTAGTAACAGTACTTGAAAGTTTTGAGAAATTGCAATTTTCAGTGGTGAAGTTTATCAAAAAAAAAAAACAGTCTTCATACGTTGCAGTGAATGCGGGACAATTTCCTAAGACATGAAGGAAAGTCTTGAAGCAGCTGAAATCTGGTTCTATAGATGACACTGAGAATACTATGGGTCAAACATGTGAGCAACGTCGAAGTACTAGATACAATGACATAAAAAAAGGACACTTATACGTAATATCAAGAAGTTGACATGTTAAGGACGTATAATTAGCAAAGATGGCTTGGAAAATTTGATACACACAGGGCAGATTGAAAACCCCAGGAAGCCATCGCATAACCTACCTCAAGAGCTTCAATGAATCGATTGTGGAGCCGGGTTTTGGCGAGATGGCAGAAAAGAATTTCTTAAGAGCTACAAATGGCGGGGGATTGTGGAGAAAACGTCGAGAAAGGACACGGCACATGAACAACAAAGAAGAAGAAGAAGAAGAAGAAGAAGAGGAGGATGAGGTGGTGGAAGAAGTCTTTTTAGGTATGTATGGGAGTTTAATTACATTTTAATTATCCTTTCCTGCTTCTCATTGCGTATTAAATATTTCGCATTGTGTTTGTCTATACTAAACATTAAAAGATTGTGTGTCTATACTAAACATTAAAAGAACTAAACAAAATGAACACAAAACAATCAGCTTTAAAAAAGGACTCGTAACTGGAAAAAACGAATGAAAAAAGAATGTTAACAACAAATACTTTTTCACACCCAACCCAGTTTTGCAGAATCAGAATCAACGTTGAGGTTAAGCAAGCGAATGAGCCAAGTGGAGTAAAGTGCCATGCAGATTTAATTTTTTCCCACTTGTGACGAATGCAGCTATCGATTTTTTGGCATGCTAGCATGCTAGTTAACATTCGTGTCAGTCAGCTGTTGGCTCTCACGCTGGTCAACAGAATCTTCCTGCCTATTCGTGGCAGCCAGCTATTGGCTCTCACACTGGCCAGTACAAAATGGCCTCAAACTACATGAAAACTGGCGTAGAAGTATGAAAAAATCGATTATTTCCACCATCGATAGGATTTGGGAAATGCAACGTGGGTCTTGGCCTTTCCACTAACTTGGAGCATGTGCATGCATATTTTAGTGCAAATCCGTCGAAAACTGCGGCCGTGCACTCGTTACACACACACACACACACGCACACACACACACACACGCACACACACACACACATTCTGCTTTTTATAGATAGAGATTATTTCTGTCCATTTTAAACATACACAGACATTTCCTCAATTCATTTAATTTAGCAATCCTTGTAAATTCTCAGATGATTCTAATATTAGTAAAATGTCTCAGGAAGTAATAGACGGTTTACATATTCTTTTTCAAATTTATTAAGGTATGTTTAGTTCCTGAATATTATTTTGTTTCTTTCATTTCAAATTACATTTAAATCTGCAAGCCATTCTTTGATTGTTCCCTACATTAATTCTGTTTTGGTATACTTAGAGACTTTCTTTACAGACTTCGGCAGTAATTATGAAGTTAATTTCAATTTTGTTTCTCTGTGTGAGCAATTTCAAGAACCATTTATGGCCTCCATGTGTCTGAAATCTCTGCATTCATAATTGTTATTCTGGTTGTTTTCTTAAAGTCTCATTTTTTCTATTACATTTATTTTCCTTATTCCAAATATGGCAACACCAGATTATCCTGCATTTCTTGCCCCCCCCTTTTTTATTCAATTCATCCATCAAAGGAGTTAATTTATTTTCCCTTAGCATTTAATGCTACTGAGCGTGGTTAAAAAAATTATTAATTTCCTCCGATTAGCTTTTCAAGGTTGTGGCAAGGAGTAATTGTAGAATATACGTTTTGCATAATCTGACTACTATCGAATCGGCTCTATTCTATACTGTTGAAATATTCTACTTTGCCCGAAATATTACTATTGAGTAAAAAGCATACACCAATAAATATGATATCCCCCTTTCCCTTAAAATAAGCTTGATAATTACTAATTTTCAGCTGGAAAAAAAGATTCTGTTATTTTCTGTCTTTCAAATACCTGTCACTTGCCATGGGATGTTTTTCTGTTCCATTATTAATCGGTCCAGATTTTTTGTCTTCAGCTATTTTTTTTCAGTTTTGTATATGTAAAGCTTCATGATTTTGATTTTGTTTAATGACATGATGAGACAGTATCTGCTCGCTATCAGTTACACAATGTCTGCAAGCACTGATGGCAATGCAAATGAACCCTTTGTCGGTCGATAAAACGTTAAATTATATATTTAATTCAGTGGCCATTTGGAGCTTTAGGAAGATAATTGCTAATTTTTGGCGCATATTATAGTTCACATGAGATAACAATTGTCACTTCGCACTCATTGTATGCCATCTCGATGTGCTTAGACATGGGTGTGCATAACTAGAGGGCTAAGATAGGAGAATATATAAGGACTTATAGGAATGTACAAACTCGTAGAGGAAGGTAATAAAACATATTTCTAGGAGCCACGGTCAATAGGATCGTTTGGTTTGGTTTGTAGTTTTACGGCATATCAAGCTCAATGTGTTATTTAATACCGACAGGATTTTTTTATTGCTGGTAATATTTTTTTTTTAAATGCATTGCTGGTATTAAAATCTATTTTTACACTTTCATAGTGTTTTGACGCCAGTTTGGTGTGGGGTGGGGTGTTGTTCAACAATAGCTGGGAACCAAACAGGTAACACCAGCAAGTAAGAGGCCGTGCCAATCAGTGGCTGGACAGTGTATACTTGGACCAAGTGGAAACGGAGCAAGCAATTACTGAGTCTTACTAAATGCAATCTAAACGAGTTGTCCCTAGACAAGGTCAGCAGAACGGTAACAATATACACACGTAGATAAAGAAAGGGTTCAATTCGAATTTCTCTGGAAGTTAAACGGACTACCATGCACCTGATGAATGCCAGGTCACAACGACTGAAACGTTGCGATAATACAAAAGATGGCGACAACAGTCCGCATGTAAATAATGTTAATATGGTTAAATAGATTCACGGAAGACATACATCCTTTTCTAACACGTCTTTCTATTGTTTACATTTACCGAACTCAGTCTACATTAGCATTTTTAAAAATAAGTAATTTTGGGCTAATATTTTTTGCTACTATTTGCAGATTAGTGTCCGTATTTTGGAACCCCCAGTGTGCAAGAATATTCCGTATTTATGCCTGTAATCTATGTATTGTTTGTCACCGCTCTTTATTTGAGTGAATTCAGTAAAAACTTTTGTCTCTTTAAATCGACAATCTTTTTCTCATTAAAAAAAAATTATTTGTTCTTTTCTTTTAGATTTCTTCATGCAACAATTTATCTTTTCACTTAACTGCTTCGCTAAATTTCCTGGATTTCCCCGACCGCTTGGCGCAGACATTTTCTTTTTATTTAATGTTTTTGCTTTCTTCTCTGGCTATCATAGCTTTTTATCACACGAAGTGTCTGGGAAAAGTTTTATTTTTTATATTCTCTTTTCTATCCTTTGTTTTGCTTCCTGGCAGCTTCTCGTCGAGTTCAACATTAAATCCGATAACTGCTGGGAAATAGGGAAATCATTGTGTTGTTGAACAAACTAAAAAAATGAATTTAATCCAGTTTTTCCTTCATACATATATATATATATATATATATATATATATATATATATATATATGTAAAACATTTTTAAAAAAAATAAAATTAACGAGGAATGTTATTACTTATTTCATTAGCATCCAATACAAAACGATGCAATTTTTTTTAAAGTATAACATTTTCTAATGAATGTATTTTCAAATAAAATTGTTAATGTTCCTATTTAAAATTACAAGGCCTCTGATCAGGAGGTTTTGAGGAGCGTGGAACCACCTCTCAATTGGTAGTGTACCCAGGTTCACTATGAAAGTGTAAAGATAGGTTTTAATACCAGAAATACTTTGTAAAAAATTATTACCAGCAATACATTTTTGAAAAAATACCAGCTATACATTTAAAAAATACATCAGCAGCAATAAAACTATTGTCGGCATTAAATTGAGGTTGATACACCTTAAAACAAACCAAACCAAACCAAACCAAACCAAATCGAACCAAACAATAAATACATGATGGCTTTGTCGATTACTTTTAGAATTTAATCACTTAGTTATAAAATAATGGTATTTTCTGCCTTGTAAGTCATCATAACGATTGCAATTTCATCACAGTTTAAGAGCAAAAGAAGAAAGCAGTATGTAAAGATAAGCAAGTAATATTTTAATAGTCTATTTTGAAACTGAACTATTATAAGTTATGATATATTCCACATATGAAATTTAACTACTGACAAACCGAAGAAGCTCTAGATATATAGCAGAAACACAAGACCAGATGTGGCAAAGATGTTCGATGCACAGACGAATGGTAGTCTGATCAATATGTGAGATGTATTCTGGCGAAAAAAATGTCTATCACGACACAGTGAACCTACATTTTTAGCCACGGGCCAAGCAATTTTTTTTACATAGAATCAAAATTTTCTCAATTTCTTTCACTCCTTGAGTCTTTGTGGCTTTATCTCCTTTCTTGAATTGCTGAGAAATTTTAAGGGATAGGCATGCGATAATTACGTTTGTTTGATACCGAAGTTGCGCCTAATATTTATGCGCAGTCTTATGATATTATATGGTTCTAGGAACATTCGCCGCAAACATTTTTGCCGTAGGAAAACTCACCTCATGAATTTTCGCCGTAGGGATCTTTGCCGGATAGGATTTTTGCCGTAAGACAATTTCGCAGCATTTTTTTAAGTATGTGTTATTAAGTATATCTGGCTCACACTATTGTTACTTCGATTGAAACATTGTAATAAGCGAATTTATACTAACATTCGCCAAAATTTGTGGAAACTAATTGTGTATTTGCAAAAGGTAGAGATATTAGCAAAAAAGAAAAAAGTGTGATTTAGATCGAAGGGATGCAGTACATATGAAGAAAATATATATTGATATCGATGCAAGACTTCATTGGAAAATGCTCTATTACAACTGAAAAAATGCATTATTTCCGAAACATTGCTTCGAATTTGCACACATTTTAATTCATTTCTTTATAATTTGATATATTTTATTGTTATTTTTTAAATAAATATTTAATTTTTAATTTATTTTCTGTTGTTTGACCCGATAAAAAAGACATCCCTATATACTTGATAGCAAGTTACTTCGCATATTTAATTGAAAATTACTTCAAAAGGACGGTCAAGATAAGGTTATCGAAAAAAAAATGTGGTGAAACTGTCTTAAGGCAAAATTTCTATACGACGATGTTTCCTACGGCGAAAATTCCTAAGTCAAATTTTCCTTCGGCAAAAATATTTACGGCGAATTTTCCGGATACGATTTTATATATAGTTCTATTATATATTCATCTATTTAATAGATGTGAGAAAATGTCGTCTTAAGTCTTTGCTTGGTCCGGCAATATTTTACCAATATGCATTCCATGAAATTGCATCGAAGAAAAGAAACCTATATTACAATCGTTGATGTCACTGTTTTGAAGTTTCTTTTTACTACATTTATATTTACATTACAGTCATGGAAAAATAACTTTTCTTTCCATCCGGATAGTGTACATGAAGAGAGCGGTAGAAGGAATCAACCGAGTCACTATAGGAAGAACAAATTAAAAAAAAAAAAAATGAATAACTTCCCGAATAAGTTTAAAAGAAGAAAAACGTGCGTGTGTGTGTGTGCATATACGTGCGACAGGTGCATCCAGGAACCCTCATACTAATAGATATAAGAAATATATGCTTATATAATTATCATAAACACCATGTACTATAGCGAGTTAACTACTTTTTTTTCCAAATCCTTCCATGACAACAGTGATAATGCATGATTTTTCTGTAAGCTGATTGTGGCTGTTTACACCTGAAACTGGAACTTTTTTCTTTTTAGATACCCAAATATTGTTTTTCTTCTATGACACATGCCTGATCCACAGACTTGCCTTTTACTATCCTCCGTACTCGCCAGATTTAAGTCCCATTGAGCATATACGGGACTAAATTTCATGTTGACTGTTGTGGATTCCGGGATGAAATCCGGTAACAATAAATAACAAATGCCAAGAATTAATATAGGAAAATAATGTATTAACGTAATAATACAAACTGGTAATGCAGGTTAGTAGTTCCAGGAATACGGGTTAGTAGCAAAATATCTATACAGTCTTTGGTATTGAAGTACCGCTGTATGACTTCTTACTGAGTCTACGTGCTCCTCACTGTGACTCTTGATCTCTACGTTCGTTCTGTCTGTTACCTTCACCCTCTGTTGTTCTCGTCTTCCGGGTCTTCACGTAGCAGTAGTATATGTATATACTGTGTGAATCCATTTGTGTAAAAAAGGGGAGGACCCCTAAATACTGACACACACACAAAATGAAATTATGGCAAACCCAGGAAATATCCACATACAGAATTTCAAAATAATTTCAGTTCTACTTAATGGATTCCAACATCCTTCGCCTTAGCCTTGACGTAGTGCCGTGGTTAACAATCTAGCCAATACGATTACTGTTATAGTGAGTTCGATCCTTACTAGTTGACATGTATATATATGATTTTTATAACAGACTAAGCTAAACTAAGTAAATATGGATATCAATTTCGTACGTTTCATTGACACAGATTTAAAATCTGACTAATTTTGATAAACGGGATACAATAACTTTCATGTTACGGCCACATAAAAAAGTTAATAATATCCATTTCTGCTAAAGGAGCAACTGGATCAAGGCTTCTGATGTGGGGATATGTTTAGCCGCTTTGTTTCGCATAATCACTCGCTCAATTACCGTACACACCCCAGGACTATGGCTCACAGCTCTAAACATTCGAGGAATTATTTCTGTGGTATGATTAATAAGTAGATTGTTAATAAATGAATTTGTTAGCCACATGTTCAACATGAATTCAAAATATAGTTTTGAATTCAGATTTGTCTTTCTCAAAGACTGGCTGCCAATCAAGGCTGAAGAGCTTGGTCTGCTCTAATATTTACCTTATTCCAAAAAGAAGAAGACATAGCTTCATACATTTCCCAAATGAAAGTGTATGTAATAAAATCACCACCGATCAAACCCTAAACCTGGATCAATCCTTATGAGCGGCTATGACCCCAGAATGATCCTTGCTTTCAGCGTCTATTCGATTTAAAGCTCACTCACGAACTAGAGTGAAACGCGTATATTAATGCAATCACAAAAGATGCTAGAAAATGGTCGGTTCCATGAATCGGCACAGGGAATATTTAACGTCTACTGCGAACTCTATCGGTACAAGAGTCAGACAAAATTGGAGTATTGCTGCCGAAGAATCCTCACTGTAAGTGAAACATTATTCTTCAACCTTATCCTACAGACGAAATTTAGCCAGCATCTAACTATACTATAGCTATTACTTTGGTAGATATTCAGTAGATTTACGTTCCTGAGTTCCACCTGCTCAGATCTTCACTGCTAGAACCCACCATGCCATATTCACAGTGGTAAACCATCCACATTTCCTGTTTCTTTGACAAGAAGTAAGTTCCACTCTGCCAGCATCTTCGTCAGAAGTATTATTTTGTGGAAGAAAAGTCTCTCGAGTGACTGCTCTCCTGACGAATTACAATCTTGGTTTCTTGCAGTTCAGGCTCAACTGATAGCTGTCATACATGTCTTCATAATATACACACCTAAATCCCTCCTTCAGTCAGACTTCCAAAAATCTGCCTCAGTAACCCACTACCATGAATGGATCGTCGGATCTTGTATTGGATGAACTAACAGTATAAAAAAAATGAGTGGAATTTGAATTCGGTTCGTCGATTATTCATTCTAAACCGCTACCCCTTACGTATCTGTGCGTCCATGTTTCGTAGAACAATTCACTAATGTCAGGAATTCCGTCATAATTACTTCGCCAAACTAATCTCGATTTAAGAAGGAACTGATTCGGATGACTTAACTTAGAAGAGTATTTAGCAAGACAGACAGGCAGAGACTTAAGACTGTAGATATTTTTATATTTAATGATTTTCCAACATGACACTACTCAAACTGACTTCTCGGCTCATTAAAAAACAGCGAACATTTTAAGCGGTTTGATATCTATTGCAGATTAATATTCCTTGCAACTTTCCCAAGCCAAGACATCTGATAGAGTCGAATAATATTAATTTGTTAAAAATCGTTTAGAAGTGAGTCCTGTTCATAATATAAATACAATATCAAATCGATCCCGGGATTTTTAAAGAGTTGTGTATACTTTATTGTTATTTATAAGTTTGAAACTGTGTTTATGTAAATTAAAACTGTATAATACTGATTTACCAATTCTCAATACTATTCAATTATCAATGACGTGATCACAGTTTCAAAATTGACATTTATAAATAACAACAAAGAACATATACCACTTTAAGAAGCCACCCTTGGCTAAAATGATAAAAATCCAGTATTTTTCAATTCTAACAAATGTCGTAAATTAAGAAAGATCTAATCCAATCCCGTAAAATATTCCCTGTTTTTAACAATCTGTACTACAAAGATTGTTAAAAAAAAAATTTCCTATTTTTTACGAGTTGACTAATCAATTATTATTGTGACCTTTTGGTAGATTTATTTTATCTAACTAGGAAAAATATGGATACAATCTGACCTGTTACAGAGGCTAGCCTTTCTTGTATTTGTGAATTTGTCGTTGACTAAGGTGAAACGACGCTAATAGCTCAGCAATAAAAGTAGTCATTGAAAGTTCAGTGTTTGAGTTTGCTTGGATTAATGAAGAATCAAGGCACGTTCCGCCCGAAAGCTACGAACCTTGGGTCAATTCCAGAGAGGTCCAATTGACGTCACACTTACACCAGCGGTGGTCAGTTCACGTGTGACTTTGCAAGAACGACGCCAAACCCTTGAACTCATAGTCTCTCTCCATCTCCTTTTCTTGTACATACACATAGAGTCAGATACACATGTACAAGAATGCAGTGCGTGTTAAATTGATATCACTCGATTAATCTTTGTGTCGATGGTGTTAATCAGCTGCCAAAAACCTACACGCAATTCTCTTTCGCACTTGACACCGCATATCGCCCACCCTAACCACTTGATAGTCTTTGCAGACATTGCGGCGTCTTGACTAACAATCAATTTTCTAAAGCGCCAACATACATGAAAGTGATTTTCAGCCCTCCCGCTGTGTGTGAAAAGCAATATGCGTATAAATGTGTCCTTGTGTGGATATTTGCCATTATATGTACACGTGTGTATGTGAGTGTCAGTGTATTACATATGTGTAATCATAAGAGGATGTGTGGTTATTAATATAGTCAAAGAAATATGATTTTATAAGTACTCAAATAATACTCTATGAACTGGACATTTCGAGTACAGTTAACGATAAACTGCAAGAATGAAATTGTAATTCCAATAAGAAACGCCGTTACACACACACACACACACACACACACACACAGAAACAAACAAAGACACACATGTGTATACATGTATGCATGTATATATATATATATATATATATATATATATATATATATATATATATATATATATATATATATATATATATATATATATATATATATATATATATATATATATATATATATATATATATATATATAGGCAGAAACACATACGTATATATATATATATATATATATATATATATATATATATATATATAATTTTATATGCACAGTACTTAGTTGAAAGCGCTCAATATCAGTGTTAGAGCTGACATATTCAGTTGTATGGATATGAGAAATATATTCCCCCCACCAACAAACGTAGTCAAACGAACATAAATAGAACCAAATTTAAAAAAAAGAAACCAGTTTTTTGAGGATCGCAAAAGCGTCAAACCCTGAGCCACAGATTTATATCCATACTACAGTATATATATATATATATATATATATATATATATATATATATATATATATATATTATTATTATACTACTACTACTAATAATAATAATATTAATAATATATCTCTATCTATAAAACGAAAGATGTGTGTGTGTGTAACGAATGCACGGCCGCAATTTTTGACGGATTTGCACCAAAATTTACATGCACATGCTTAAAGTTAGTGGGAAGGCCAAGACTAATTTTCATGTAGTTTGAGGCCATTTTGTACTGGCCAGAGTGACAGCCTATAGCTGGCTGCCACGAATAGGCAGGAAGATTCTATTGGCCAGTGTGAGAGCCAACAGCTGACTGGCACGAATGTTAACTAGCATATATATATATATATATATATTCTGAAGAACGAATGGAATTTTTAATTTATAAATTTAACAGATTTTATCATTTTAATTATCATTTAAATGTCGAAATCGCGTAGGGTTGTGTTTAATATCTAAACAAAAACAACACTAAACTATTTGGGTTTCTTTTTCTAGGTTTTCAGGTAACACATGTAGCCAGCTTGACACCATTTTTCATAAAAGTCACTGAAAAACCCATTGAGTTTATTCAGCTAGAAAGAGAACAGGTTAAAATTGTTTTGTTTTGTTTCAGGCCCACTGTATTCCGGAATGAGCAATGATGAGAGGAAAAAGATCATTCGGGCCTTCAGTAATGACACCAACACTCATACAGGATCTAGTCTTCAAAGTCTATTCAAAAACCATGAAGAATACGAAGTTTAAAAAAGAGGGTACTGTAGAAAGGCAAACTGGTTCAGGAGGACACAACAGGAGGTCACAACAGGAGGTCACAACAGCAAGAGGGATCGTCATTTCAACTTAATGCTATATATATTCTTACTGAATAAAGTCCAATAGGGTTATAAAAACCACGGAGAATTCCAATAACATATCTTGAATGATTTCTAAGATACAACGGTTCAAATCTTAATCTAAATGTTACACCTGGTATATACATACACACACACACACACACACACATATATATATATATATATATATATATATATATATATATATATGTATGTATGTATGTATATATATATTATATATGCGTGTGTGAGTTTGTGTGTGTGTGTGTACGTATAACCATTGACGACATATACATACACGATCGCTCACAAACATTCTTACATATGATCTGATTCGAGGGTTAACTGTCGCAAAATAGATGGAATACTTATTTTCTTCAACCTCACCTTGTAAACCTCAGTGGCATCAACGCATTGTTTGCACTCAGGTTTTGTTTTCCCGCACACACACACACACACACACACACACACACACACACACACATATATATATATATATATATATATATATATAGATACATATATATGTATGCAATCATAGTCTCCTTTGTATTATCTACGATTTTCGCAAGCCTTCTTGAGAAAGATAGTAGAATGATTTCCTATTGGCATCTCGACGGTTTAGTCTTCAGATTCTTTTTCACTTAGTTCTCAACCAAGGTTATAAATTTACTTCATGGGGAGAGATGAGCTCATACATTTTTATGAGTATTAGTGCGAAATTGAGTTCAACAAACGAAGCGAGAATTTGAACTCGATTCATCGATTCCACTTTCCGTGTTGATAGATTTTACAGTACTGGCGCAATTACTCTTTAACATTCCTTTCCTACGTGATAAACAATACCAATGATAATCATTCGGCCCGAGGTGGAAAAACATTCGAAACTTCGGAGTAATTTAATTGTTTAACCCCTTCCCTAGCGTTAGACGTGTACATATGTTTTTAACGAACATATAAACACGTTCAAAACATAACGTTCAAAAAACCAGCTACAAGATGTGTTTATACGTCGATCTTGATTCTTTTTCTGATCTTATGAGCTTGAAACAAGTCCAACTGTCGACTCATACGTCTGGTAGAAATGTTAGCTACTGCCCGGGTACTTCGAGGTATCTTCGTTGCTTTGTTACTATGTTAAATGCAAAAAAAAAAAAAATCGTCCGAAAATGAAGTTTTTTTCCGAAAATTGGCGCGGAGGGGTTAATTGCATATCGACTACTTCTGTGTCATTTACTGCCGAAATTTAATTTTCTTGGGAGTTTTACACTAATAAAAGTATGATATATGTTATTCCGCTTTCAAAAATGAATATTTTGTAGATGATACTCAAGTTTTGTGCATATACGCGTTTGCGTAGACATAATTACTAGAGGCGGTGATATGTGAATATAATGTTGTAGTTTTGTTGAAGTTATATTTCGGAATTACAGTTTGATTTCTTTAAGAAATTGTAGGGCATTGTATGGGCTAATGTCATAAAAGAGTTCTTTCATGTTTCATGTTTGATTTTGTTGAGCAACATATCAAACTCTATGGGTTATTTAATACCGAAATCTAAATATTTTGAACAATTTTATGAATTCAACCAAATATATTTTGAACGCAATTGCACGTCTTCAACCGCAGATAAAACAAATTGTTGGTCATCTTGCTATAAAGCATATTGTTGGTCATTTTGCTATAAAACATATTGTTGGTCATTTTGCTATAAAACATATTGTTGGTCATTTTGTTATAAAACATATTGTTGGTCATTTTGCTATAAAACATACTGTTGGTCATTTTGCTATAAAACATATTGTTGGTCATCTTGCAATAAAACATATTGTTGGTCATTTTGCTATAAAACATATTGTTGGTCATCTTGCTATAAAACATATTGTTGATCATTTTGCTATAAAACATATTGTTGGCCATCTTGCTATAAATCATATTGTTGGTCATTTTGCTATAAAACATACTGTTGGTTATTTTGCTATAAATATGTATTGTTGGTATTTGTGTAGAAAAATATATTGCTTGAATTTTTACTATAAAAACTACATTCATAGAGTTTTGTTTGGGGGGGGTTCACTGTTTGCTGTTAGCTAGGACATTAATAGGTGCAAACCACTCAATATCAGGGTTACTAGCACTTGGGAACAATAGAGGGTTCCACGCTACTTAAAACCCCCCGAACAGAGGCCTTGCCACCGGATATAGATTATCGCCCTACCCAGGACTAGCAAAACTAGGAAAAGTTTAAAATTACAACGGAATGTGTTCATTTTGTTCAGGTTAATTCAATTTTAAACTTTCTTATGTTTAATAGTGATTTTATATTATTTTATTTTAATATATTAAAACAAAACACGGTTAATTATCATGAAAACTTCGTTAGAAAAAAGATGGTTTTACAGAAGAGTGATGAGAATAGCAAGCGAGCACCCGGGAAGATTTAAGGAATATCGACAGAGAAAGAACTATTATCCTTATAATCCGAATGAGACAGCTGAAATCTTTGAAACACATAAAGAGTAGAGATGACCTGAAAAAATGACACTTACACGGCATATTGAAGGCAAGAGAGACATAGGAATGCAGTCAGTAACCTACAAAACAAGATTGTGTAAGCCGATGGTAGAGCAAAGTGGGAGGAGTGAAAATTCGATTGTCTAAGTAATCGAACATTTTTATATTTTATAATCGTTTTGATTATACATTAAAAACTCGCCAATTCCGAACTTGACACGCACATAAGAAGCTGCTTGCATAATAGCGTATTTCAAACGTAAGAAAGGGGTTCAATATATATATATATATATATATATATATATATATATATATATATATATATATATATATATATATATATTCAAAATTTTCAGCATGTATTCTGACAAATTCTTTTATATGAACAAAATATATATATATATATATATATATATATATATATATATATATTCAAAATTTTCATCATGTATTCTGACAAATTCTTTTTATATGAACAAAATATTTTGCCATGAATTTATAGTCTTATTATTGTGTTATCTGAGAATTTTCCTGTTTTCATTCTGAAATTCCTCCGCATTTCAAAAGTGATTCTTGTTTATATTCTTTGAATTCTCTAAGGAATTATTTTTTTCAGTATTTTGACGGTACTGGAGACTCGGACTAGATAAGAGAGTGTTGCATGGCACAAAGTAACTCAGTCTGATGGCAAGAAATCTGGAGAATATGTCGTATGTCAAAGAAGCCTCATCCAACCATGATAGACATTTGCTTCGTTTACGCTTCATGTGATAAAAGTGCGTTCCCAAAACAACAAATATCACGTCCTGAAACAACTGTTCCCACTCGAAAAGACAAAGACAAGTGTTTACACTGATGTTGCTTTCAATAAGGATATATGGAAAGCTTTTACGGTTCTTCTGATCTATCCAAAAAGGAAACAAACGATTTATTAGTTGATTGATTGCACAGAATAAAAAAAAATGTTTCAAAGTAGAAAATACCGCACAATGATTCACGTAGCATTGTCTAAAGAGAAATCACTGGCAATTTTACATCAACATGAAACTCTTTTCAGATATTGGTACGTGAGTCGGGGCCAAGAAATTTCCAACATCATTGCGCGCGCATTTTAACAGATATATTTATCAAAATTGCGCAAAAAATATCTTGAAATATTCCCATCGCCTCTACGTATTAAGCTTCTACAACTCAGTTATTAGAATCGAATAGAAAACTCACAGGCATGATTTGATAATGGTAAAGGATTGTGCAGAACAAACGACACTTTTCAAAAGAACTGAATAGGGAATTCAGAGTTGTCCTTCTCCTAGACTGGTTGCCAATCAAGGATACAGGCAGAGGATATGTTTTTTCTATCTTTCCAAATAATTCGAACTCGGCTTTCCGATTTCTAACGGGTAAATATTCATTTATAGGGTGCGATGGATGAATTGTCGTCTAAATTACACAGAAATAAAAAATAACACTGGCATCTCCTTTTAACAATTATAGTTATCAAAAGTAAACAAAAATATCTTTAAATACTAATGAAGAAATTTATTCAACAAAATCTCCATTGGTTTCGACCACCGCCTAAAGGCGATTTTGGAATCTTCTGCTAATCTTCTAGATGGTCTCCTTGTTGAAGTTAGTGAATGCTGCGATAATACTTCCCTTCAGATCATCTTTAGTGTTAGGAGGTTTTTGGTCTCTCGCTCAACTGCGCTTCATAAATAATCTTCCAGCAGCCACCCTCTTGATTCAGGATAGTGCTACCTCCCCAAATAAATTGATGTAGACCTTTGTGTTGAGTCTGAGGTCCTGTGGTAAGATGAATGGAGGCATAACGTCACCATGACTAGTGACTACTGCAAACACGTTTGTAATCACTATGAGACTGATCAACTCTTCCGAATCCTCTGCACTCTCCTCAAATTGACACCCAAAAACTCTGAAAGGTTTGTACTGGAGCTTCCGGCGTGAATGCCAAACATGTCGCTTAAAAATGTGACGGAGTAAATTGCGTCATGGTGCTCTTTTTCTCACAGACGGTATCCAGCTGACCTTACTATACTGTGCAGGCGAT
>CAHIKZ030003337.1:1482500-1487500 GCA_903632075.3 Acanthosepion pharaonis | reverse complement strand
CTTTATCTAGAATTCATAATACAATCATACGAAATACACCAACTTATAAGCATACCTGAAATAAATATAAAACTCTGCTAACGTCCTTAAACATGTTTGCATTCACTTATATTCCAAGAGGAATTACAATGAAGAAATTATGCCAGATACACATACTTCTTTACGGATGGATCAAAATTCAAAGATGATACAGCATGTACAACAGTGTGTAAGAACGAAAATCAAAAAAGAAACATCAACCAAAAGAAACCAAAATAAAAATAATGTAATATTTTCTTTGTCAGTTATAACAGCCATAAGAAATACAAAAACATACATGACAACCCACTGTTGGTGAAATTGTTATGAAGGCTGTATTCACTATCAAACAGAAAATAAATAGTGCTATACTGGATCCCAAATCATATATAAATCAGAAGAAATGACCAAATAGATTCAGTCGCAAAGTCTGTCCAAAATCAGACCTAAGATATTAGTATCAAGATCCCTTATACGATTATTAGTATCAGGATCCCTTATACGAATTTAGTATCAGGATCCCTTATACGAATATTAGAAAAGGATCCTTTATACTGTGAATAATTTTCTTCGTATGTAATTCTTAAAGTAAATCATTGTTGTCTTTGATCTTTGTCGTTCTTTTCTATTTTATACTCGTGCCACTTCAAATTGGTTCATTTCAAATGTTTTTATATAACCTGTAACGGTTTAAATCATTATAACTTTTACAATACAGCATAAATTAAATTCTATATTTCAATACGACCGTAAATATTTTGATATTCCCTATAAACGTATATATGACCATTATTTGATGCCTCAAGAATCACATGCCTTATAAATATCATCTTTTTATTGATTTACATATAATGTCTAATCGCAGTCTACGCCCGTTACAGAAATCGAAAGACGCAACTGAAATGACAGAAGAACCTGAAAAATAAATAGTTCTTATTCAACAGAGGTAGCTGGAGCACTGGAACGACATCGCAAATAACAAGCATCGCACAGTCGAAGTCGTCCGATGTGAATGGAGGTATATGTCTAGAAAATGAAGTGCTAACGTTGGCTTCGCTGCACAGGCGTCACACACACCTCATCTATTCATACTTGCTGAAGAATAAAGATCAACCAGCATGAGATATAGGAGATATCAACTTACACCGATGGCGAATCATATTTTAAGTGAATGTATTCATTCAGCATCTGTAAGACATAAATACTACAAGGAAACCAACATGAGTCAACTATTTCATAATACGGAAATCGTCAACATAATGTCCTACCCTACATAAATAGGTTCATACCAAAATGATTTTACACCAATAGCTTATCTACCAACTATATATCAATAAAAGATACGTTTAGACTGAAAGCATAAAATTATGTTCGAAATATATAGTTGTTAGCATCTAATTGCACTCAAAATATATTTTGTTGAAGCCACAATATATTTACATTTTGGCATTAAATACACAATAGATGTTGATATGTCGCTAAATAAAATCAAACAAACTACTGATCATATATTGCAGTCATGTAGCAAATGGCTGTATAAAAATTAACATGTGGTCAATGATAATGGTGCAAAATTGATTTGGAGGTTTCAACTCAGCCTCTTTTGTGGTCCCATTCAAATATTTTGATACTCAATTGCCTAAGCATTTCTGCAAGGCCAAATCATCATGAATCTGAAACTAAAGCCATTACCCGGATATCTCAAGATTCTTATGAATTCTTTGGTTGAGATTCGTATAATGTCGAAACTGGGCCATAGATTTTTGGAGTGGATACCAATGAAGTCCTCTCAAACTTTTCAACAACTTCCCTGACAAACTTTCCATGCTCGGGGTGGCAACAGCCTTTCGTCTGTAATAAAAGAACTTAATGGTCACTTGAAGGTTCTCATTCAAAAATTCCACACGTGAAGTGCTTCCATGAATGATTTTAAACAAGTTAAAATATAAGTGAAAGAGCATCCTTAAATTAAACAGATTCCAATATAAAGAAGGTCTTTCCAGATACCTTGACAAAATAATCCTCATTTAGTTTCCTTTGTTTTTCCTCGTTCCTGTTATATAGAAAATAATGATTTTGTTAAATTATTTATGAAATTCAGGATAATATGGTGAATATTTTTGCCTGGCTGGATGATGAGGAATGGATCATAGGCCTTGCCTATTTGGTTGATATTTTTGAATAAACTTAATCTTCAGTTGCAAGGAAGTAATACAAACATAAAATGTTTGCTTTTCTTGAAAGGTTTCATGAGCAGGTGAGAATAATGAAAAAGAAAGACCCATGTATAGATTGTTTCAATGTTTGATAAACTGTCAACAATTCTTGTTGCCAGTAGTGAAGACTTAGTGCCGTCACATTATGTGAAAAAATGAAATTTTACAGCCTATCAACCCTGAAAAATGAATTCAGTCGATATTTTCAGAACTCAGTGATTATGAGTTGGTTATAGTTCAAAATCCATTTCAACAGTCGGTTGAAAAAGTTCCGCATGATTGTCAAGAAGAATTTGTAAAGGTGAAGGCTAATTCGGAAGCAAGACGTATGTTCGATAAGAAATCAATCACAAAATATTTTCCCTTGTTTGCTAGCGAAGCCGTAGCGGAACGGCCAAGTTGACCCTGTAATAGCAGCAAGAAAACAGACGCGATCAAACTCAAACATCGATCACGTGACAACAATTATAAGCACACATGACCAGAAGACTGTGAAAAATCTAAATATATGTTATGGAGATAAGTGCAGATAATTCTTTTTACTTACCCATGTATATATATATATATATATATATATATATATATATATATATATATATGTGTGTGTGTGTGTGTGTGTGTGTGTGTGTGTGTGTGCGTGTGTGTGTGTGTATGTATATTTAGGAAGGTATTGGAAATTATTAGAAGTATTTTCTAAATTTGTGTGCTCAGTGTGAATGAATTGCACATTATATATACATATCTTTATCTATCTATCTATCTATCTATCTATATATATATATATATATATGTGTGTGTGTGTGTGTGTGTGTGTGTGTGTATGCGCACGAATGAAAGATTAAATATTTGGATTACCAATGGGATCGCCTTTTAGTAGAGAGATAGCATTTATTTTCTTAGAATTTCTCGAATCTAGTCCTTTTCAAAACATTTTGTATAAACAATGAATATACTTCCGATATACGGATGATGCTCTATTAATATATTCCTGTGATACTGATTACGTAATCTTGTAGATAAACTAAAGTCGAACATACAACAGAATTTACATATGAAATGGATGAAAATAATGCTTTACATTTCCTAGATACACCGCATTAACATCAGCTTAAAACTAAGTGAACCACCAAAATCATCTAATCAAAATGATCTAATAAATTTCTATTTCCATCATAACAACAAAATAAAATCCAGAATAATTACCAGATTCAACTTTGAATTTTCAGCCATCAGTATTTAAACGAAGAGGAGAAACACATTGAAAATACTCTCAAGTTTCTCCAATATTCTAAAAATAATTTGAGCTCATCTCTAAACGCCAGTATACGCTCAACTGCCTTTCCTTTTGAAAACTTTCGAACATATTTGTGAAAAAGCAGCAACTTACAGCTTGCATCCATGACTATACACAACTGCTTGAAGAGTCATGAGTTGAGGAATCCTTCTTTGACAAAATTCACAATTTGAGTTGTTTGATCACAAAACATCACAAGTGTAGTTGGAAGTGATTTTTGTAGCTAGAGCCTGGCGATAGGTATACAATGAATGCCATTTACACACAGACTTGAAGTTCAGATTTTGCTCTCAATGTTTTGTGCTCCATCAGTACAGCAACAATAGATATTAGCCCACAGAATACTTTCTAATTCAAATAAAGCGAAATATCAGAGGCCTTGGTTGTTGTTTCAAGAGGGGAACTAAGCAGAAGTTCTTCTTTAAATGAACATACCTTGCAAGCATAAGCAACTGTGGAAAACGATACCAGAGCAATTGATTCATCAAGTTAAATGGAAAATAATCCAAATACTGCAGACTTGATCTCTTGATCTACTTGATCCTTAAATTCAATGGCTATATTGCTTATCCTCCTTTGGACATTACTGTTCCATAATTGAACCGTTGCATGTTATTTCTCGAATTCCTTTTCTAAAACAATTTCCGCTATTTTGAGAAGGCAAGTTTTGATCAGTGTTTCCACAGTCGTATGTTTTTTTCTCTGTTTTGCTACATGAGAAGCATCGCTAACCATTTTGTTCGTTTCTTGAAGTGTCTCTGTTGAATCCAGCATCATCCTTTTGAAATCTTTTCGACGATATTCAAAGAAGATTTTGTCATCTTTTTTCTTGAGGAGGAACATTCTGCAAATGTTGCTTCAACTTTGTTTGTTTCAAAGAATCATTTGACAAAGCTTTGCAACTAAATTCATACTGAGGCTTCTTTTCACCGTTGATGATGATGGAAGTGAATCCATATTGAATATGATCACATCATCTTTTTTGACACTCGTAACAGGCTCCATATTCTTTAAATAAAAAAAAAAGAAAAAAGATGTTTTATCTCCCAATGAAATTCTTACCCCCCACCGCGCCTTTATTATATCCAGCGGTTTTGGTGCATCGTCAAGAGCCGTCTTTATGAGGACGGCAAAAATCTTTCAGCTTAGAAAGAACTAAAAATTAATATTAAATATCTGTGAATCCGTCAACACTGAAAAATTCCGAATCTAACGTCTGTGGAAACTAGGTTGCTTGAAATTATTCGAAAGAAAAGAAATGACATCATAAAATAATATTACTTTTCTACTGTGAACAATCTTCGTGTGTAATTCTTAAAATAAATCGTAGTTGTCTTTGATCCTTGTCGTTCTTTTCTATTTTATACTTGTGCCACTTCAAATTGGTTCATTTCAAATGTTTTTATATAACCTGTAACGGTTTAAATCATTATATCTTTTACAATCCAGCATAAATTAAATTCTATATTTCA
>CAHIKZ030003337.1:1432500-1480000 GCA_903632075.3 Acanthosepion pharaonis | reverse complement strand
AACAACATGTAACAATTTTTCTACTCCCATAACAATTATGCCTTAAATAAATTCTATGCGGTCAAAAAACAAATTAAATCTGATACGGACCCCTACCCTGTAACTTTCGAGATAGGAAAAAAAAACTTTCCAGTCGACGGCAAATGCAAATCAACTAAGATAATATACCAGGCAAACATTGCCCACAAATAAAATATGTCAAATTATGTTTACATCGGAATTTCTGCGGGAGAATTAAAACAGACAATTTATACCCATAGCCACACGTTTACCAAACTAAAATTCTAAACAACACTATCAAATGAATTGGGGGAATTGAATGAAAAAGGGTCTAAACTCGCAGACAGATTGCAAAAATATAAGTTTCGCCCATACCCCTAATGGCTTTAGAGCTAGATGCAGGTTATGTGCAGTGGGAAAAATTAGAATAATTAAATACAACAATCAATTCAAACTATTAAATCAAGGGAGAGAGAACTAGTATCAAAATGTAGGCAAAGAAGCAGGTTCAAGCTTACAATCAATCACTAACTACCAAAACATAACAGCCCCTCAAATGATATAAGCCTCTCTGAGTAAATTTTTTCTATATCTTCCCCTTAAAAAAGTTCGGGTCGAGCTCAGCATTCCTAATATTTAACCGAACCTTAATGATGGAAAGGGAGGGTATGGGGTTTTATTTATGGCCATATGCATATATATACGAAAATGGCTAAATGTATAGCCAAAAGCGTTCGGATAAAAAGAATATTCGGAAAGTTATTATATAATTTATCACCCGAAAAGAAAAAAAAGCTTATAAGATCGCATGAGAATTTGTCTAAAAAACTAAATAAAAAGCACCTTGTCTGTCGTTTTCAATGAAATGTGCATGAAATAAGGATTGCTGCCTATATATATATATATATATATATATATATATATATATATATATATATATATATATATATATATATATATATATATATATATATATATATATATATATATGCATATATATGTGCATATATATCTGTGTGTATGTGTGTGCGTTAAATCCCCTACCACCTAATAATATAATCCACTAACAGGAACGTAAATTAATTTACTTACAACTAGAGACCTTGGCCATAAATAACCAGACAACCTCAACCCATCTGTTCATCAAACCAGACTCCTTATATAAACTGGGGCATTCCCTTAAGTGTCCCCATACGTATTCACCAACGGTACCTAAACCAAAATTAAAAAAAAAAAAACACCATTTACATACAGTCTTGGGGTGAGAATGGCTGGTTTATAGCAGTGGTAGTTTGAAATAGACGAGTCCCACATGAGGTAATTTTGTATTTTTTGCTGTATAAACTATATTACCTGTTATAATAAATAGACTTAGCTCTCTGTGGATCAGTTTTAATATCTGATATTACTAGGATCCACCTGGATTATACACCAACGGATCTATTACCTGTACACACACTGAGCCTCTCTCTCTCTCTCTCTCTCTGTCTCTCCCTCTCTCCCATCTCTCACCATCTCTCTCTCTCTCTCTCTCTCTCTCTCTCTCTCTCTATATCTATATATATATATATATATATATATATATATATATATATATATATAAATGCCTATACACCCTTTCTGCAATAGCCCCGTTTCCACTGTCTTGGTCATGTACACCTTATGCCTGATGAGAGGATTACGGATGTCATTCTATACGGGGAACGAGCCACCGGCATGAGGGCACTAGGGCGATGGTCATGGAAATCCACAAGACGCCGTCAACGATCACTCACGTAATTTCCACCGAGGACAGGAGCGAGGAGAGTAGAAAATGGACCTTGCCACCGGAGAGCGCTTTCACTGCATTCGTTGCAATCGAGGTCTGAGGGCCTGCACAACCATAAAGCATGCTGTGTCGCCATCAACAGCTGAGGAAGAACTCTTTGAGTGCAGAACCATTGTCTTTCGAGACGGACAAATGCAAAACACATCTATCTATCTATCTATCTATCTATCTATCTATCTATCTATCTATCTATCTATCTATCTATCTATCTATTATATATGTAAGAAGGTAAATCAGAAAGTAAAGGCTATTTTGAAATTATGGGATAGAAACAACAAGGAGACACTAACGCGCTATACCACGCATGTGCATGAGATGATAGCATTCCGTTGATCACCGAGCAACGGATTCAGGCGTGTGGATGTTCCAATTTGTGATTGCGTCATCACGGAACATCTTGCCGTCGTACGCTTTGTGTGGGCAGAGGAAATCAAGCGTATGGAATTCCAACACACGCACCATGAATCAACGTACCGTGTACAAGTAGATAGTAGGCTTTGAAGAGACTGTTTTTATGCTAGACGCAAACATAAGGCCTGATGATTGCGTCTAACATGAAACAGTCAGTCGCCTTTGAGTTTTTTCTTCAATGTTCACTTTTATACTTACATACGCTCTATCTCCGATATTGTGCACTTTATTCCATAAATATAGCACACCTTAAAACCATATTTCTTCATTATAAACTGTAATCCTTTGATGAAACAAATCCTATAATATTGAATGATTTGTTTGTTATACTTTCTGAAAAGGTTTGATATCGTGTGTAGTACTTTCTAGTTTGTGTATAAATTTTCGAATACTTTCGAACATCATTAATAATTTTTAATGAAATAAGTTGGATTAGAAATATCCTCATCTAAGTTTTAACGGTACGGACTTTGAAATGAAAGCAGAGTAACATGCGATACTGGTGGAATAATTTTGATGTCACATGCCTAATATGAACTAATCGTCCGAAGGTATCTTAACAGGTTCAGGCCGAGATTAAAACTAATTTTCAATATGGTGGGTTGCCGTCTTTTGGTGTGAAGAACATCCAAAATTATTAATCATTATTTTGCAATTTGATTGAAAGGGTAATGTTGTATTGTATACCATAAACTGTAATTATAAACGGAGTATTAGATTTGTGTGAAATGTTTGCATATGGCACTCTGCAACGGAGGTGTCAAAAAAGGTATATCCATTATAAATTGTTATTAATAGGATGTCAATAATTAATGTGTATAATTCCAAATAAATATAGCATATATTTAATCATTTTGAGCGATCGGATGTATTCAAATTGATATCCGTTATGGCTTAGACATTGACGGCAAAGCAGTTCAATAAAGTTGCATTAGGCAGTCCATGCGGGATTTGGATTCCTTTAATGGCCGTTTATATCTCATCGATTGTTGCCAATTCTGTGTAGTAAACTTGTCTTTCCGGTGCTCCCATGAGAAAAATCCATTGGAATGAGGTCTAGTGAACAAGATGTGTATTGAAATGTCCCTTCTGCTTTAAAATTATCTTTAATGCAAGCAATATTAAACACTATTAGTGAATCTTTTGTGAATTCTCTTTTAAACGGTCTATTGAAGTACAGCCATTTTTCATAATTTTAATTGCACTTAAGGATGAAGTAATATTGATAATTCGCATGGTGTATTAGTATGTATACACTTTTTAGGATAATCATTCTCTCTCTCTCTATCTCTCTCTCTCTCTCTCTACACACACACACACACACACACACACACACACACACACAGCTCAACTATCGATGACTCCCAAAGGGTTTCGTCTACCCAATTTCTCACACAATGCTTGGGTTTTCAGTCATTTTCCAATCTTGACGCACGCTGAGATCACCTTCCCAAGACTGTTAACACCAAGAAGCCACCTTCCTGACAAATTGACCATGGTGAGAATTGAACCCGAGACTCATAGTCAGAAAACCAAAGTTCTACTACTCAGCCACGTGTCACACGTCATCATGTCCGAGGGTTTAAGCGTGATGGCCTTGATCAGACAGTTGATCACGCTAGATAACGCGCTTTCTCACAGATACTGCAACTAAGTTATAGTCAGCATAGTTGCAGTATACAACATAAGTTGGCTCTGTGGGTGTTGAACTAACACAAATGCGCATGAGTAGGCGTCTGCAACAGGGACTATCTAGCAGCCCTAGTAGAGAGGCATCACCGGATACGAGTGGCCATGCATATATATATATATATATATATATATATATATATATATATATATATATATATATATATATATATATATATATATATATATATATATATATATATATATATATATATGTATTATTTATATGATTATTTTATACAATGTTCGACCAATTTTTGTGCTTTTTAAAAACTTCAAAAAGGAAGATTTTGTTCGCATGCGATATAAACACAATAATAAAATAAAGATTACGTTATTGTTACAACCTCACACACCCGCACACACACACACACACACGCACACACACATATCGTTATTATTATATTATTACACACACACGTATGTGTGTGTGTGTGTGTGTGTGTGTTTAATAACGATATGTATTTTATTTTCTATATGAAGAAAGTTTTAGTGGTAAGGATTGTGACAAAATGGGAAAGGTTTTCCGGTGACATCATTCATCTTTTAGAACTTCATCCGACTAAGTTTATGCTAACGTTGATATGACTAGACAGACACACGAACAAGCGACACTGTTGATTTTAAATTTATATATATATATATATATATATATATATATATATATATATATATATATATTAACAAGAAGAGAGATACTGCAAACGTTTTTGGTTGTAATGTGGATTTTAAAAAAATATTATGCTTTATTTTACATAACTCGGAACTAACTAACGTTTAGAAAATTCTTACATTCATTAAGTTCAGAAAAGAAGAAACTCGAATATAAGAAACACATAAAAAGATTAGTACCTTGACTGTAATGGTTAACGAGACATGATTAAAGTGGGATTTCTGTCCATGTACAAAATCTCTGTCTGCTTCATTGGTTAGGCAGACTTCTTTTTCAAATTCTTATTTTCAGATTCGACTGAACATCACTTCATAGTATAACACTTGATTGACTCCCACATATAATCTTTATTTAGGGTAAGTCAAATATTAAGTATTTTTGAAATGTATTCACTTCTTTATTAACTTTAAGTAGAATATACCTGAAGTTCATATTTAATCATTTTTTTTCTGTTGATGATATTTTTTTTATTAATGACTTCAGCGGTTCAATTTTGGATCAGTTTTATTGGTACCGTGTCAGTTGTGAGTTGCAGTTGATATGGACCATTATTAAATATGTTGATTAATTGGAATATTGGTTACAACGATAAAGACATTTAAATGAAACTTTTATTTAATCACGGTAACTCATTTTACTCACTCTTAATTTCGTTAAGAAGACATCATAGCATAGATTAAAGGAATAATAATTTTCATTTTAGTAATATCGAATACGAGCGGTTTATTGCCTTCGTCTAAAAAAATATATATATATATATATATATATATATATATATATATATATATATATATATATAAAAGTCAATATTAAAAGAAAATTTTATTGAGAATTCGTGGAAGTAATATTTAAATTTTCCGGAGTTAAATTTTTGATAGATTCAATTTAAAAGCCATCTTTAATTTTATTTTTTTGATCAAATTACAGAAGCGCCCAACATGTGAAGTTTTTATTTTTTTATTATTATATCTCGATGTTTCATTATTTCTATAGATATATCGTAACATATTTCCTTTTTCATCTGAAAAAAATTTGGTGATTATATGTGGTTTTATTTGCAGGTTATGGAGACTAATTTCAGTGCAAAAATTGGTAGGCTGTTGCAATCAAAATCTGTTCGTGTTGAAATTAGATTCGACAATAACTTAAATATGCACGCAATAGACCTGCACCCCGAAATTCGCTCGAAAATTTTCAATTTATTTCCGAGTCGAAAATAACTTTTTTTTTTTTAAATGAAACCGTTTATTGATGTTTTACATAAAATCAATATCACACGACAAACACTTGTCTCAATGAATTTTCTTTCCCTCAATTTTTCCATATATATATATATATATATATATATATATATATATTGGCGTTTATATACATCTGGCATATAATACGTTAAAAATTCCGTGCCCTGAAAGTTTAGGGGTAGAGATTCTGACTGATACCAAATCAGTCGAGATTCGATCCCGGCTTGAAGCAGTCGGATGTTTAGCCACACTGATGAGTCGTGATACAGCGGAAGGATATATATATATATATATATATATATATATATATATATATATATATATATATATTTATACGCGAAAAATTCGTCTTTTTCTCTGCCTATACCTAAGGGGTTAGAATCTCCGACTGATGCCAAATCCGTCAGGTCTCGGTCCCAGCTTGAAGTAATCAGATGTCTAGCCATAGTGATGAGTTCTGATACAACGGAACAGTCTGTCTGTGGATGACGATATTAGCTCCCGAAAGTAAATTAATTCGGTCGACCACTGTGGGGAGAAAACGCGAATTTATAAACAGTGACTATTACTGCTAATAATGCAAGACTCTCCCAACCGATTGAGTTCTCTAGGTCACTAGTGAAAAAAAATAAATTCACAAAATTTCGCATTTCCCTCTGCCTGGCACCGATAGCCTAGATGTTAGAATATCCGACTGATGACAAATCGGTCGGGTTTCGGTCTCCGCATGAAGCGATCGGAGGTCTAGCCACACTGATGAGCTGTGATACAGCCACACCGTCTGTGGATGAAGATATTAGCTCCCGCAAATAAATCGGTCGAGCACGAGTTCGCTCTCTCATTTCATACGTAGTTGACATTGCCTGTCTGATGGAAGTATGTAACAGCACGCTGGATCGCCTTTCGAGATGGTGCTTATAGATTTTCAAACTGATGTCCGAAACTACTTTGGGCTGCAACGATGGATCTTTGGCAGGTAAAATATGATTACTCTACGTATGCAATTTCTTTTGGAGTCCCCCATTTTATGAAAGTAAACTTTCAGTATACAAGCATCAGATACCTGTAGGAAATAGCAAAATCCAAGATAATATTATGAACTCTTGTATATTACGTATGTAATAAATATATTTGGTACTTTACGTCATTTTTCCAATCCAAGGCATTTAAAATGTGCCCCATCATTATAGGTGTCCCTGTAGATATATAGAACAGATGGACAACAGTTTATGTCTGATGGAGATGGTCATGGCGATAGTAACATGTAACATGCTAAGTACTAATGGTGAGCTAGTAATAACAAGGTCGAACTGTATGCGTGTGATTGCCCGTATGTGTGTGTACTCGTGTGTGTGTGTATGTGTGTGTGTGACGTCAAATCCCTCATCAGAACGTGAACCCAGTATACTTTTTTGTTTGCAGTCGGTGTGTACAGTGTAACCCGGATATAAGAGAGTTGCCGGGACCGGAGAAGAAGTCTCTTATATCCGGGTTTCTCTTATATCCGGGTTTGGTCTATTATATATACATTAACACAGGCTCTAATTTGGGACAAGAGAAAATCTCTCTTATATCCAGGTTTCTCTTATATCCGGGTCTCTTATATCCGGGTTACACTGTATATATTTGTATCTGTCATACGGTTCATTCCAACGTATGCATCACAGATAAATCTGGACCCATCCCAATAGTCGGCACTCGCATGTTCGGAGATCATTTCTAAAATCAATCCTTCATCGAGTTCTTTGGAGGTCAGTGAATGCAAAGTCTGTTATGCTATTATCGAAGGTAGATCACATATGGCACTGATGAAAATGTGTCTCCTGACATAACGTTAGCATGTCTATAGTTACATTTTCATTAATACAACTTTCAATCTGTAGGCGGATAGACAATGTTCACTGTTAACAGGGTCGTCTAGTAAAACACTTGTACGTACTAAATATAAGATGTATAGTCGCAAGAAATAATGACGGATTAAAAAAGAATTATTGTCTGAAAATATGTTTTTGCGTCCGAGCGTGCGGGCGGGTGTGAATATGTGCGCACATGTATTTATATTGTTATACACAAGCGTATGGTTGCAAGAAAGAAATACGACAACAGCAGAAATAGATATACGTGGTTTATTTCAACAGGAACGTGTGGGTTTGGGACAGTTACCTTGTGTTATAGTTCATAGGCCGGCTGAAGATCTGGGTTGATCTCTCATAGTAGTTCTCACAGGTTGGGTAGCGCTCCTCCTGCTGGCTGCTGCTGACCACTCGACCTGACCGTGACAGGTCTCTTCCCTGGCCACCTGTTGACTGCTGTTGTACTTCCCTGAGGCCCCTTTTATGGCATTTTTTATGGCTTAACACGCTCGAAAAACGAAGCGAGTATAATTAGCAGGGAAGCATTTTTATTGGACGAAAAATAGAAACACTTTAAAATATTATTTTATTTTTCGACCGGAACTCGTGCATCGGGAACATTTGTAAACGAAGATAATGGTCATTTTGTGACGGGGTCTTGTCCCGTTCACATCCGGTTCTCGCTCTTGAGTATGTTAGTTTATTTGCCTGTAAATCAGCCGAGATATGTCTTATTTTATTTTGTAACAATATCAATATATCTATATATACGTATAAACAAAAACGTGTATGTACACACACATACCAATAGACACACATACAAATAGACACAAATACACACACATACATTTTTATTTTGCCTATTGTGACGTAAAATAAATATGTTTTAATAGAGGACGAAAAATCTTCGACAGTTCCACTCAAATCATTTTTTTCTGTTGCAACAAATACTGAATCGCAAAAATCGATTTTGATTGGATGAAGCCAGGACTTGGGCTCAGAAGAGAAATCATATTCTGGAGTAACCGTTTTTGAGAGTAGATTCTCCCTTGTATGCCTACACGCACCCAAATAGAGCAATTTGTCGCGTTTTATAACATCTACGGCTTGCACGTTAAGGGCATTTGCCGTTGCCTGGCGGAAACAGATTGGAATGCAGCAAGCAATGATCTCTTCACTTTAAAAAATCGTTTGCATGACGCTTTTAGAGATTTTGATTGGCTAAAATCGTGTTCACATCCGAAACATAGATAAAAACAAGAACAGCTGCCGAGAAACATAGATATAGGAAGAATAATTATTCACATAATTTACATTCGGAATATTGTCCTCATCTTTGTTGTTTGGGTGACCCAACGGACCAGAAGTTGTTATAACACAAAAACAAAGATAAGGACAATAGTCTGAGCTTAAAAAGTGTAAATAATAGATATAGATATTTTAATCGGTATCACCCAGGCAAATCAGTGAAGTCAGTAAGACTCAAGGGATTACAGGCTATGGAGGGATTAGGAAGAGAAACATTAATAATGAGCGGGGAAAGAAAAGAGTAATTAGGTGGACAGTAGATAGCCATTGACATTGCATTTAGTTATGGGAGGTTAAATTTGACTGGAAAGCATGGAGCCGGAAGGGATTTATAAAAGCGAGTGGTACGAGAAAGGGAAACTGTTAGCATAGAATCTGCGGCTACATCTAACCAGTTCAACTTCAAATTAATGAGACCTCAACGCCAATCTAGTACCGCGCTTAAGCTCAAAAACTCTAGCTACCATAGCGAAGAGCTCATCCGAATTATTATCATGAAAGTATTTATAAAGAAGACAGAGCAATAACCTTACGATGGTGGGAAAGTGACTGAAGCCGAACCGCTAGATCAGGACCAACGATATTGCTGATTCCTCTTTGGGTTTTTATCAGGGAGCTCAATGCAAATAACAGGAGCATATGTGGCAGCAATATTCTTAGCATGGACGAATGATGGACTTATAAATATCTAAGTTAGATTCTGGAGAATTTTCACAGGAGAAAAGCTATTACAAGATTTAAAATTCCCATAATTGATATTTTATTAGATACCTACTTTCACACATGCAAACGAAAATATATATGTGTGTTTGTTTTCAATATTTGTGTTTGTTTATTTATGTAATACTTCATTTGTAATTTACCGTGTTTTCTTGTGGGATTTTTTTTTTATTTAACGTTATTTTTAAATATCCGTTATTTTTAGAGCTTCTAAAATACGTAAGTAATGTATAAATGGTATATAGTTCTTAATGTTTCAATAGCAGGGGAGTAGCGATTTTCCAAGCGTAGCTCAGATGTGGCACAAGGCCGAAAGCATGGAGCACCCAGTAAGGATCGAACTCACTACTCAATCGCAATTGTTCTAGCGAGACAAGCTTGCTAACCACGAGGTGCCCAAATTGAATGGGAGTAGTTGGGAAAAAACAGACAGTCTATGAAATGATCTAATGGCATTCATCTAAAAATAGCCTCTGACAGCTAAGCCCAGTTCTAAGCTTGATGAAGACGGCCTACTGGTGTCTCATGACCAGCTGTTTGGGTAGATGGAATACGTCAGGCTGGAAAGACAGTCCATCCAATGGAATGAAGATCCTGATTTTAAATTTACGTTGTCTTCCTGCTTACATTCAAACACGAAAAAGTCTATGGAAGTAAATCCAGAATAGAAAATCCGGAGTAAAACCCCGAAGGTGAGTGGGCGTTAACACTGACAAAGTTGTTACATCTCCTTTAACCAAGCCGGTACTAAATTTAATAAACTATATTCCATTGGACCTTGCCAATGCGGGCAAGGAGGAAGTCCATGTAATCGGGTTAGTGCCCGGGGCCTGTGTCCTGGAGAGGTCACACCAGTCTAACAATTGCATTTAAGCATGAAACTGACTATGTATGACCATCGCTGGTATCGAGCACTGAATACTGGCATAGCTGAAATAGTTATACAAATTTTGACAGTTATTACTGCATGTGTCTTTTACACAAGTGCTCATCTACCCCTTCACTTTTCCGTCAACCATCGGTACATAGAACATATAGAACATAGCTAATATATATATATATATATATATATATATATATATATATAGATAGATAGATAGATAGATAGATAGATAGATTGATAATCCCTATTACATACGCCTGCACATGTGTATTTGTGTTAATTCATTGCCTACCGAGGCAGCCTGTATATATATATATATATATATATATATATATATATATATATATATATATATATATATATATATATATCACTAGAATTGTAGCGGAAATCATGAGAAATTAAGGCAAATGTTGCCGAAATAGAATTTTTAATTTCTTTTTAGATTCGTATATCATTGAATAGAGATAATAAATGTTAGAGCTTAGTCAGGAATCGAGCCAAGGCGGATAACGCAATAAAATATGGATGCAGGGACATTTGCATAGGAATAAATGCCGGTATTTTTCAGTCAAGCAGGTTGTAAGAATGTGTTGGCATAAACTACAGTTATTTTATGACAAATGCGATTCGCTTTTGTCATAAGTAAAATAATCGAGTTAGCTGAGCATATATGAAATACATTTTATCTGGAATTCATACAAACGGTTTAGCTTTATATTGCGCACGCAAAATGGAAGAAACATGGAATGGAAGATTGTGCTGCGCCAATCTTTTTAGCATTTCTATTCGGCATAGTAAATAGGATTTGAAATAAAACTTATACATGGTTGGTTGGTTAGTTGGTTGTTTAGCGGCATATAAAAAACATCTATGGGTAATTTAATGCCGAAATCTAAATATTTTGTACGCATTTTTAAAAAACATTTTTGAGATAATAATTGTTTTAGTCATATAGATGTTACTAATTAACCCATATCTGGGAAAGAGAAGAGGTGGATTCATGCTTTTCCCAGGGACACTTGCGCGGAAGTGAATGGGAATATAATGAACACAAATGGAATTCGAACTCGGTTCTTCGATTACAATTCCGAGCCATTATCCATTACCGCACCTGCACATCCAACTTACAGCACCTAGTATTCCTAAGCGGTCACCCATCTAGATACTGACCAGTCTCGACGTTGCTTAAATTCTGTGATAATATATATCCTTGATTTTGAACATCGACCACCTCACGAATGGGTAATTAATAGAAGGCCCAAGATCCACTCAAGGTAGAGGGTTACTTTGTGAGGTAGTTATAATGACGTGAGGTGAAATTGAAGGATATAAGAATATCTAAATTAGATTTTTGTTGAAGGTACACTTCAAAAAATTTAGAATGAAACAGGGAAGCATCGTCTCAGGAATCGTGTTCTCCGAAGTAGAAGAAGCTTTTGCAGTTGAACTACTTTCCTATCAATGGAATATGAAGTGAATCAGAACTATGTGTGTGGCATAACCTGTCCTGCCTGGAAAGGTCTGAAATAGAGGAACAGAAGAATATAGCACGTCTTAAAATTTACCATGGAAATCATGAAGTTTGTCTTTATGATTTCTAATCTATTTATTGGAATCATTAAGTGTTATATTCCCTAGAATTATATATCTTAGATTTTCACCTTGTTTAGATTTAGGTTGGAAGCATAATCGGCTGCAATTTACAGCATTATATATATATTTATGAAAATTTCTCCGATTTAATCGGTAGAGAAGACAATATTTATGAATAAAAATGACAATAGGAAAACTGGTAATTGCTGACGCGTTTCGTCCAATGTGGACTTTATCAAAGCAAAAATACGAAAAATGAAATTAAATGAACAAAAAGTAACTAATAAAACAGAATGTACCTAGCAACTGGAATGTAGAGAAACGCTATTTTCATATTTTTTAACTGAAAAATAACGTCAGAGATTGTCACGTGTGGAGAATATTGTCATTATATCTGTGTTGATGTATTCAGCCATTTTCTTTCGATTTTATGAATCTGTTGTGTATATTTGTTTGTAAGAGCATTAATTTTGTTAAGAAAGGTGAAATAGGGAAAAAAGCCTGGGCGTAAATTAATATTTGGATAATTTTCTGTGGCGGCACTCTCCAGAATTTTCCTTCTGAGTGAGTTATTTTTTTTTTTTATGAGTGTAGCATTTTAAAATCAAAATTATGGTTGTATTTATTTCTATGTATGACTTATTGCATTAGTTAAGTTGTTTTTTCATAGGTCTCTTTTGTGCTCATAAATGCGTTTTTCAAACTTCTACTTTTTCTACTTCTGCATTTTATAGATATACTAAGATCTTCAAACAATAATAGCACTAATATTTCTGAAGCAGGCATTTATAAAATAAATTGCCAAAACTGCTCCTCCCAATATATTGGAGAAACAAGTAGAAGTTTTTGTTTTTATTAGTTACTTTGTTCATTTAATTTCATTTTCGTATTTTGCTTTGATAAAGTCCACATTGGACGAAACGCGTCAGCAATTACCAGTTTTCCTATTGTCATTTTTATTCATAAATATATATTTATATATATAAAGTGAACACTGAAGTCAAAACTCAGAGGCGACAGGTGTTTTTATATACCACACCTTAAAACTATATATATATATATATATATATATATATATATATATATATATATATATATATATATATATGTGTGTGTGTGTGTGTGTGTGTATAATTTATTTTAGGATATTAAAACGAAAACATGTTAAGAATCGCTACACAATTAGAATTAGGCTTCGATACTGCAAATGTGTCTCCTCGGGTGATGTTAAACTACTGCGAGCGAACGATTAATTTAATTTCAATAATTTCAAAAGCAAAATAACTAACCTTTTTTTCGAGAAAAAAATAAACAGAATAGAATGTAGGCTTTACGGTGATTACCTAATCGAATGTTACCTACGCTAAATCCAAATTCATTGTTCCCTTTTTACCTGAAGATATATACATTTTTTTAATGGTTTCACCCCAAGCAAGGCGGGAAGCCACTAGGACGCAAGGGGTTACAGATGATTTGGAGCAAGATCAGATAGGAGTGATAGTGGAAAGGATGAGGAGAAGGATAGTGGATAGATCAAGGCAACTGGAGATGTCGATTGACATTACATTTGAATAGTTGGAGATTATAGCTCTACGGGAAACAGGAATAGGGAAGGGAGTTCAACAGGCGAGATGTGCGAGATATGAAGCTATTGGAGTAGAAGAGACGGCTACATTTAAAAGTTTCAACAGTGAAAGGTTGAGAGCGGGATGCCAGCCTCGTAGGGCGCTTGAACTCATGAAGTCTGAGAACCAGCGAATGCAGCTCCTCGGAGCAATTGCCATGAAAGTATTTGTAAAACAGACAGAGAGAGGTGACGGTGCGTCTGTGAGAGAGTGACTGTAGACGAGATGCCAGATCAGGGATAATTATACTGAATATCCGCCTCTGGATCTTATATAGGACCCTGAGGCAAACAGAAGGGGCACCAGATCATATATGGCAGCAATACTCCATGCAAGGGCGAATTGTTGTATTTGTATATCTGAAGGATCGATTCCGGGGAGAAAATTTCCTGGCGCGGCACAGGGAGCCAACTTTTCTTGCGGTGGACGAAGCAATTGACTCAATGTGTTTGTTATATATATATATATATATATATATATATAT
Organism: Acanthosepion pharaonis; assembly: GCA_903632075.3. Classification (NCBI taxonomy): domain Eukaryota; kingdom Metazoa; phylum Mollusca; class Cephalopoda; order Sepiida; family Sepiidae; genus Acanthosepion; species Acanthosepion pharaonis. The sequence goes on along the minus strand of CAHIKZ030003337.1, from coordinate 1,465,689 downwards.
ATATATATAATTATTTATTCGAAAATCATAACATAAATATGTTATAAAATCGCTTCAAACATAGTTATTTTTGTTTCAATATTTCTGGTGTCAAGTGATGGTGTTGAATGTGTATAATATATATATATATATATATATATATATATATATATATATATATATATATATATATATATATATATATATATATATATATATATATATTAAGCATTGTCTATTTTATCTACCGGCCTGCTCATTCAAGAAAAAAATTAATAAATAAAGTATACTCCCTGGCAAGGTTTGAACCTGCACCCCACCTTGTAGGAGAAATCGTTTGATTCATCGTACTTTAGAGAGCATGACAACCCAGTAAGATTCTATTTTTTCTAGTTTTGAGGGATGCATATTTTTTAAGATTATTAATATTACTGTGATTTAGATCATGACGGTTCTCCATATGTATAATTTTTTCCTTGACTATTTTTCCAACGCTGCAAATTCAGGCTTCTATTACAGTTCACTTGGGTTCATGTGGTACTTGGGTCGTTTAATTAATTGACATCTGCAAAAACATGACGTTTACACACTGGAAAAGATGAGACGTAAAAAGGCACACAATTTATATATTTTTAATTTACCTTAATAAAACATTTAACAGAAAGAAAATGAAAGATGCTACTCAGTCCGCCTCAGTATCATCCCAAATGTTATTAGCTAACATAAAAATAAAAAAAGTATAAAACAGCCAAAATGTTTTAAAAAAGACGCAACCTTTGCATTAATAATTACTGTAAGCGCAAACACCTGCCGGCTTCAATAGATTTTCTTTCGCTTCTGTAGAGTGGAGTTTTTTTTGTTCATGTTTTAAGCTTCTTTTATTTTTTTTTTTAAATAGCACTCTTGCAGCATTGTGAAAAACAAAAAGAAAAACAATTTATTACATCGATCTAAACTTACATTTTGATGGATATTCAAGCAAAGAAATATATATTTATATAATCTTCGAAAGGTAATCTTATTTTTTCGTAAATGATAACATTCATATATATTTTATTATATATTCCTTCAGAGAGTAGATATTTATTGCCTCTCTCTTTCTCTTTCTCTCTCACTCTCCACATATACACACAGACCCGCGTGCACGCCCCCCCCCACATATATATGTATTAATATCTGTCTTTATTAAATTCTGTCTTTATTACTGAGATGGGGGTATTACGTACGCTATTTACATTGTTCAGACTATTGTCCTCATCTTTGTTGCCATATTTATCACAACAATTCGGCTGTTGTATGCTCCGGTCTTCTTTAGGTGGCTGGAATGTCGAACTGAACCCTTTATTTCGCTCGCTGGGTTAGAGTATTCTAGTTCCACGTGTCATGTCTAATGAATGTCAGTTATCAGTTATCTCCTGTCAATTCCAGTGACAGGACCCAAAGAGTGTGAGTTCAATACCTGGTTAAGGCGTTGGACAACTTGGAGAGGGGATAGTCCGAACAATGTAAATATGTATTAATATATTTATTTTTCATTTTAAATTTTTATTACTTCAAACATTATAGTGGATACTCGTATTTGAAATAAACGGTCAAATGGTACTTTTTCGTAAAAACTGGGATGCAGGTACGATTACTTCCGGAGAAAATATTGTCTTTCTTGAGATTTCTTGAAATTGCAGGCCGGCAGACGTAATACACCTTGTCTAAAGTAAAAGAAAATAAATATGGGGCGTTTATTTCAAATACGAGTATTCATTAATAATAAAATAATAAAATGTCAGCTTAACAATAAATCCATTAATTCCTTATGAATTGCTTTGTTTACTTTTCGAAAGTGATCGGATGTTGACTTTAGGGAAAAAAGTTCCTTAGTGCGGAATTGTGCTTCCCTTAAAAGGGAAAATAGTATTGCTGCACAGTAACGCTGTTCGTAACCGGCTGCAGAATACACCGGATAAAAAGGTTGTTTCTCCCACAAAATGGGACGCAGGTTCAATTCCTGTCGGAGATATTAATTAAGATTTCTTGAATATGCAGATCGATTGACGTAATACACACGCCTGGAAGTAAAAAGTAGTAGTAATTGAGCGTCCATTTCAATACAAGAATTCCTTTAATAACATCTATAGTAATATATATATATATATATATATATATATATATATATATATATATATATATATATATATATATATATATATATATATAGTGATCTGGAGATGAGTGTGGAATATGAATTCCGCACAAATGGCGGCCACTTTTGCCATCAAAGTTTTAAAGCAAAATTTATTTGCTGATGACGCCGTAAACGTGGCCACTTCGATCGAAGATGCTCAAGTACTCGTCAATCGTTTTTCTACCGCTTGCAACGTATTCAGATTAACTGTGTATAAAGAAAACTGAAGTTGTCCATCAACCAAAGTCTACACCTAAGCAGATCAGGGATGTAAAACAAAATTCACCTGCCCATATCTGTCCAATCGTTCCCATTACTGTTGGTAACAACAACCTGAAGCATGTGAAATCGTTCAAGTATTTAAGAAGCAAAATATGTTCAACTGCCTGTTTGGATGATGAGATAGTTAACCGAATATCAAAGGCAACCAATGCCATTGAGAAGCTTAAGCATCGCGTGTGGGATATTCGTGGGATTTCAATGAAAACAAAAATCACTGTTTATCGAGCAGTAATTCTCACCATTCTTCTTTATGGGTCAGAATCGTGGACGCCGTACAGGATGCACATCAATCAACTTGAAGCTTCTCATAAATGCTGTCCTCGTTCAATATACAGTTATACACGGCAGGAAAAAAAATCTAACCCTGATCTTTTCATCAAATGTGGCATTGGTGGTATTGAATCCTTTCTGATGCAATCACAGTTCAGATGGACTGGTCATGTCATCAGAATGAGTGATGATCGGATGCCGAAAATCCTCATGGAGAGCCACTTTTTCATAGTAAGCGTAATGAAGGCCGTCCTTGGTTGTGCTTCAAGGACAAACTTAAATATAATTTAAATGCGGCAAACATTCCTGTAGAGGAGTTCGGGCTTGCTGATGAAAATCGAGCAAACTAGAGAAACTCTTGCTACCGTTATATAACTAATTTTTTTAAAAGAATCGTCGCAACCATCTGAGAGAATTAAGAACCGAGACTAAATCTCGGGCTAATACATCAGCCCATATGACAGTCAACCCTCCAGCATGTCTCTCGTGTGAACTTGTTTGCAAATCGCGAGCAGGATTGTTGTTTCATATGAAACATAAACATAAAAGACTATCTGAAAGACACAAAATCGTGGAAATTAACGGGAGAGTCCATCATATATATATATATATATATATATATATATATATATATATATAAAAGAAATAATCACGCATAGAATCAATCAGAAGTATTAATGCGATTATTGGTGACATCCATCGCTAGAAACATGATATATGCATTAAAATACTGTTAATCCATAGTGTGAAGTGATCCTCGTCGATAAACTTGATGTTTGTAGTTTTCAGTTTATTTGATGTTAAAATGCTAGTACTTACGAATAGTCCTCTATTCATCATCAGACATGTGTTTTTTTCTTTATAAAATCAAAAACTTGGAGACGATATACCTGTATGTCGACCGAAAGATGTTTTTTGAATATCTGCTATTATTGACGGTTGTGTAAGATCTCGGAACGTGCAAAGACGCTACGCTAAGTTTTTCAAAATTTTAAGTGAGAATTTTATTTAAATATTTCTTGTGATGTGTTAAATCCACGTATTCTATTTTTACAAGTGTATTCAGTTTTTATGCCATGAACTAAGTATATAGTTCAATAATATAGTGTTATGTCTTAGTAGTAGTTTTTTTTTATAGGAATTTTTATATCTTTGTCCGTATAAGTTATTTTTAATAGTATGTTTGAATTCGTTTACTAACACTTTCAAATTTGAATATTTCTTGGTGTGTATGCGCGTGTCTTTATCAATGTATGTGTGTATACTCGCTTATATGTGCCTTTACTTGTATGTATATGTTGTCGGTTTTTTTAAGGTTCGTGGAAACCTATTTCCTGTCTTATCACTTTTTTGCGTGTTTATATATCAAAATATGTCTACTTGTTTGGCGTATTATAATCTGATTGTTATTGTCTTTTGCAAGCCTTCACCCTCCCCTGCTCATATCATCACTACAAATGTATCTCAGCTTTAACGAAGCTCAGAGTAACATTCGATTTTAACGTTTATTCTAACTGAATTTTTGGCCTTTCAATAAAACAAAATAAATAACAAAACGTATTTTTCCTCAGTTTACTCTATAAATAATTTTATAATTTTTTAAACTTAATACAGATTACATTTAAAATTTAAAATTGGTAAATTATAATGTTTCAATTTTATAGTAAAAATTAATATTAATTAGAATGATTACTATTTTATTCTAACCCTAATATTAAAGCATTAATTATTATAACCAAAATTCGTTGTCAAGTTTTTTGAATTCTCATCTACTTGTATTTTGATTGGTCAGTGCAGCTTATGTAACGGCGTTTCCCCCTAGCGAGGGGTGTTTGATTGATTTGATCCTTTTAAAATCGTTTATTATACATTCAACAACATCACTTGATAAGACACCAGAAGTGTTGAAACAAAATGGCTACTTTTGTAGTGATTTTGTAACATATTTATGTTATAATTTTAGAATAAATAATTTTATATATATATATATATATATATATATATATATATATATATATATATATATACACACACACACACACACACACACACACACATATATATATATATATATATATATATTACGATAAACGTGCAATCAATTTACAAATTCATGAATTATTCACACAAAAACAAATGCAAAGGTTAATGATTTAATTGGCGAGAAAACAATTCAAATAATATACAAAAACCTCCGAATCCGTTATGAATGAAAAGATCCTTGTTTCTTTAAATTTCTGCCGTATTAGTTCTTATTTTTACTACAAGCTTTCGTCTGTTCCTACAGACATCTTCAGGTATGGAATAGATGTTGTTCTTGTTTTTTCTCTTAGTAATAAGAGGACAACGAAAATATATGTATTGTTGTATCCGAAAATGCTATGTCGGAACTTATTGGAATTCTAGCTTCTGTTAACATCACAAATCAAGAAAAAATACAAATAGTAAATAATATCAAAATAATATAGCAAACTCACTCAAATTTAGGTGTAGATCGGTCTGCCTATCGCCCGGTTCACAGTTCTTCCCGTCTATTGAACAGGAGTAGAGGTTTATCTTTCCTATTTAGGATTGGGTTTCCAGTTGCTTTTAAAGTCTGCTCATAATCTTTCACTCCGAACAGACTTTGGCGATTTAGCGTCATTATCGCTTTGTTTGGAGTGAAATGATTAGAAGAATTTAAAATCCACATTAAATAAAATATATTCAGCCCAAGTGACGGTAATTTGAAGTTTGTATAAGATATTTAATATGCGTAGTTAAAGCAAAAATACTACAAAGTCTCATTTTCCATCGCTTCAGAAGTCTGGGCTGTTTGTCTCTGCAGCTATTCTGCGAAAGGTGTTATTTGTTTGAGGTCGTATGTATAATTGCGAACAGCCATAATGTAAGATTTTCGATTGAAAACGAAAAAGAGTTTGAAAGAAGAGATGATAATCTTAATAATGTTAACACATAGCGTACAAATATTTGATAAATTCCTTTTTCGTCTAATCCCGATCCATTATTGTTTACATTTAACTTCTCTTTGGTCTAGTTCGAGTTTATTCGCAATTTTTATTCCGACTTTTTTGTTGAAAAAGGTAAAATGCACCCCAATATTAGAGGGAAAAATATTGTCAATAACGTGTTTTGATTTCACATGTTGTTGGGTTATAAAAGGAGAACTCTATCAAATAAATATTTGGCGGACAAACTGAACCAAATTCCACTAATTACCCATTAAAGATTGTTTTCTAAAAAAGAAAAATATATAAACACAGCAGAATTAAAGATAACACTAGAAATGGTGTTTGTTGGCATATTAAATATATATTTTTAAACATTTCGCCCCAAGCAGGACGATAAAGCCACTATCATTCAAAGAGTTACCCAGGGTGAAAGAAAGTGAGAAACTGTATTGAGGAGAAAGGTCAAGAGAATGAAAAGGTTTTAATGAGGCAGAAGACATGATTGACGTTGCATTTACGTTTCGAAAGATTAAAGACAGATGAGCAAATAAGCTGGAAGGGAGTTCAACTGACGAGGAGTGTGAGAGATTTGAATAGAACTTAAAAATCTCTTGGTACATAGCAGAAACTCGAGACTAGATTTGGCAGCAATATTCATTGCACAAACTAATGACAGATTCATAAACGTGGAAGACAATTTCAGGTGAGAAGTATTATATTAGGTCTCATAATTTTCCATTTGAAAACTAAGTCATTTCTTACCGCAGTTAAAAACAAATTTATGCTTATATTCAAGATCAGAAGCTAATTTCACTTTATCGAAACTATTATTGTTAAAAACAGATACCGATTCGGGCACTGATTGCATTGGGAATATCGTTAATAAAAATTAAAAACAAAGTAGGGGCGAGAATAGAACCCTGTGCATTAAAAAGATCTAAAATAACCGTTCAAGCAATTTTCATTATGTGCTTTGATAGTGTTGAGAGGTTCTCCCCTTTTTACACAAATGGACTCACCCAGTATATACATATAGTACGGCTACGCGAAAACCCGAGAGCAAGACCGAGGAGTCGAGTCGAGTCCAGAGTGAGAGAGTAAAAGGTTGTAGGTAACCGGAAGAGTGAGGGGTGAGGTAACAGCGTTGTAGGAGTCACAGTGAGCGAGCACGTAGACTCAGTAAGAAGTCATACAGCGATCATCATCTTGCGGCCTCAGCCGAGATTGAACTCATCAATACTTTGATTGGTGTAGTTCATAATCTTGTCAAATAGCTGAATTCTTGATGCTTCGCTAGGGCTATCAAGGGTGTTTTTATTGTGACAAAAACACTAAATGGATTGCCAACCAAGGCTCAGAGAGACTCTATTCACCCTCCTCTAAGAGCAGGTTTGAATTCAGAGTTTTCCTTCTCCTAGACCAGTTGCCATCCAAGGCAGAACCCAGTCTGTCCGGCTATTTGCCCATAGCTGGAGGGAGAAGAAAGAGGATTCACAAGGGTGTTAGCACGTAAGTAAATGTAATGGATTCGACTGGAATTCGAACTCGGCTCTTCATCAATCCAAGCCGCTATCCATTACTCCACCGTGCCTCCACAGCGATACTTAAATACCAAAGACTATATATATATATATATATATATATATATATATATATATGCTACTAACCCGTATTCCTGGAACTACTAACCTGCATTACTAGTTTGTGTTATTACGTTAATACATTATTTTCCTATATTCATTCTTGGCGTTTGTTATTTATTGGTACCGGATTTCAACCCGTAATCCACAGCAGATAGGAAAGTTTGAATCGAATAAAAGATTGGACCAAGGTTAACTGAAAATTGTTTAAAATTATTTATATGTATGATATTAAAAATAACGCGAATTTTGAAAAATCTTTTGTATCTTTTGCTAAATAATCGATATTTTCTTTGCCCAAATGGTGATATCCATGACTGGAAGTTTATTATTTATCCCGGATTACGTCATTTCTCACTGGTGTACCGCCCAATTATTGATAAAATCCTACAAATTAGTAATAAGAATAATTGATGTATGGGTAAGCCAATGACTATGAATGGTAGAATCATCGAGTCAGGTTCAAATTGCAGCATGCTTTGTTGCGTTTCGTATCGCACAAATGCCATCAATACGAGTACAAATTCTTCTCTCCTCCCGCTAGCTTTAGGTTGAATAAGAAGGTCTCTCGATGTTTATGTAGCAGATAGATCAATAGATGACGCTAAATTCTAAAACTACAGAAAAGACCACAGAACTGTACTTCATTAGTTTTTGTAAGATGCCATAGCAACTCACAGACAATAACGAAAACAAACTGCGGCTATGCATTCACTGGTCGTAAAATGAAAACAAGGACAATTAGTTTTATCTGCAACGTTCACTAAATCAAGTCATTTAGTTGAAATTTGTAAATAAGGACACGTTTGTATATCAGAGTTGTATCGGATAAATCAATATACAATCTTTCTCATTATTTACATTATTCGGACTATTGTCCTCATTTTTGTCGCCATATTCGGCCGTTGTACGCACCAGCTTTCTTCAGGTGGTGAGAATATCGAACTGAACCCTCAAGGACACATGGCACAGTGGATAAAGCCGCTAGTTAGATCCAGTGACAGGACCCAAATAGTGTGAGTTCAATACCCGGTTAAGGCAGTGGAGAACTTTCAGAGGGAAATAAACAGGAGATAACTGATAACTGAAATCCATCAAACATGGCACAAGGAACTAGAACAGTCTACCTCAGTGAGCGAAATAAAGGCTTCAGTTCGACATTCTAACCTCCTGAAGAAGGCCGGAGCGTACAACGGCCGAAACGTTGTAATAAATATGGCGACAAAGTTGAGGACGATAGTCCGAATAATGTAAATAATGTACATAATACCTCATCTCAGAAATATAGACAGACAATGTTTCTCCTCTTTTATACGTCAATCATAGCACCCCCCCACAAACTTCATAAGGTTTGTGGCTCAAATTGTCTTTTGACCGATTATCATACCATTTTGTGTCTGTTCTGCCATAGGTCTACCAGTTCAGATCTTCGTTACATGCACGGGGTCGAATCACCTATATTTCGTCCGTATTCCATTTGTAAGGAGGTAGTTCTACACATAACGAACTCCCACGCGGATGATTTCCGTAACTGCAATCTTAACCTCTTAAAGTCAATAATCAACCGATATCTGTCATCCTTGTCTTCCTAATCTGCATTTCTCTCTAACTCCACTTCCGTTCATGCTCTACGCCTTGTTCCGTAACCCACTACTATGAGTGACTCTTGAGCCATTATTTATATAAAAAAATTAATTCACACGAATTATTTAAATATATTACTTGCTGTTTTCTCTTGTTTTCAATAGATCATGTGAGTATTAAAGACTCTAAGCCTGTTTTCCTCATTATGTCTCAGATATTTCGATCTTTTTTCTCTCATGGAAAAGATAAATTTCTTGTTTCTATTTTTCTCAAGATTTCTTTATTCTCAAGTTCTGTCTATAGTATTCTTAGCAATTATCGGTTTGTCTCTTTATAGGTGAGGAAAGGTTCTTTTATTTACGACTATATAGGAGATTAGATATTACATACCGTTTCAGTGTTCTTTTGTTTACTAGTTACTCTATTTTCATCGTTCGGACTATTGTCCTCATCTTTATTTTCAAAAGCTCAACGTCTTGGTCGTTGGAAGCTCCGACTTTCTTCAGTTGATACACGTTATAATTTCGAACCTTTTGACCACGGGGGTAGATTTTTCTAGTCCCACGTATTTGCATTGACCACAGGGGTAGATTGCTCTAGTCCCACGTATTTGCATTTTTTGGATATCTCAATATCATTTAATTCCCTTTAGTAAATGATCTCTCCAAGTTTTTATTTACCTCTGCTGTTGCCAGGTATTGAATACACAACTATTTGGGTCAAGTCACTTTCTGAATTACTCAGCCAACGTTTTTATCCGCTGGTCATGTACTCTTCTGTCTGTTTCTAACAATATCTTCCGATATCTTAATACTTTGCTTAGTTTCTGGAAGACATATTTCGTTATTCTTATTCACACTTTGATTTGTATGGCACATTTTCCGTCCATAGATAATATGAAAATAAATCGTTTTCACATTTTTTTTTATATCATAATTTTTGTTCGGTAAACATAACTTACAGTAAATAATTTAATTTATTTGCATATTATATTTCCGGGATTTTTTTTTGATATATATATATATATATATATATATATATGGTGGTAAACGCTGCTGGTGGCGCCAGGGGTGGCGGTCCCGCCATAGCCACCAAAACCGTGATATCACCGCTGGTCTGCGGCTGATGAAGACAGGGTATCGCACGTGCTAACACACGTTGTATATTAATATATATATATATATATATATATATATATATATATATATATATATATATGTATGTATAAAAACTACAAGAACTGTTACTGTGTGGAATAAACACACGAGAGTATGGTTCACTGAGTACTACAATCTTAAGCTCTTCAACTCGAGGGTCAATCGTTATCTATCCTACGTATCCTCATAATCTGCGTTCACTGCCTCCTCTTTCAGTCATACAAGAATCTCATTTAGTAACCCTTTACCTCGAGTGGCTCTTGGGCCTTTATGAGGTGAACATTTTAGTAAAAAAATCTCAAAAGAATAAATATTTTCTAGAATAGGAATTCAGCAGCATAAAACGGAAAACCAACTGTGACAAACAATTTGATGTTTTCTTGTCTGATGCATTCAACGAACAAAAATCGAAAATGTCGACTTGTTTTTATTCGTAAATGTTTTTCAGTCAATACATTTTATTGGTTGACATTTCATCAATTCCATCTTTTTTTTTTATTTATCAAAATGTATATTATTTACTGAAAGACGATGTGAAAATATCTTCTTTCAAAATGAATAAAATGAAATTATTTAACAGTATTTGTCTCCAGACTGCATTCTTACCTTGTTATACTTAGTTTAAAAAAAAGAAGAAAATATACGTCATTACATCCGCAGGAAGACGCTTTCTTTTCAAAAAGTTTTTTTTCAATAAAAAAGACAAATTATTTATCATGTAGCGTAACTATTATGAGCTGAAATTACTCGCTACTTCCAAATTTATGGGAGAATCATTCGCAAAGAAAATGCATATAAATGTGCAGCATTTCATGTTTGTTGTGTCATAACAATTATCATCTTGTGATACGGAATCATTTAGCCGGGTTCAAAATTCAACCAAGGCAGTTAATATTCCTTTTTTGGAAATAAATAAACGGCACATTCTGTCTCTCCGTCCGTCTGTTTGAATCACTTCTAATTCGAACCACACTTCCTCTACATAGACATAACTTTTTGAAATCAGGATTGAATCCCGGGATTGAAAATCTCCCTTTCATCATGTTTGGACATCCAGCATTGGGATTTGTTCTTTGAAAGATATTTAAAAGTATAACAAATCTTAAACCCAATGGAATTACTTTCTTCAATAAATTACCCGATTTGAAATCCTCTTAATAGAAATGTTTTATAACATTAATAATTATAATCTTTTTTTCTTATCGCGAAATCTCTTTTGGCGTGGCCTTTTTCCTTAACGATTAGACAAGCGGCAACAGAAGCTCTGATGTAATAATTTATATTTTATTTTTTTTATTCTTCCCAAATTCCAAATTCATTGCGATTTTTAAGTTTTGCCTTAAGCTGAGAGTAATTATAGCGAGATTTTTTAATATGACATATCGTCAATTTTCGGCATTTCTTTCAATATATTTCTGTTGATTTTTTCGCACTTTCACAAAACGTCATACTACAAACTTTACCTAGCAGCGTCGATTGGAACTATTTTTTTTTTCATCAGAATGAAAATTCAAATAAAACTCGGATCCACATCCCCTTGCCTTCGAGAATCGCTTGCCTTAGGATTAAATGGCTAACATGCTACAGGAGATCAACTATAGCGTTCATGGTTAATTTTATCAGAATCCTCAATTCGTAATCCTCATTAATTATTGCATACACGCAATAATTGTATGAAGAATTACTATTATTATGATTTTTCAGTTAGTAAAATTTATTATTATAAATTAGCTGGCAGTTAAATATTGGCAAAAAACGTCTATCTAAGCCTCTTGAAATTTTGCCTGTCTTACTAAATATTTTTAAAGGATAGAAAGATTTTCTGTTCTTTAGTAATCAAAGCTGAGATTGAACAGGCCGTGAAACGTTTTTCAAGAATTGTTAGTTTCAGCATTTTCATAGAGAAACATTCTGTAATTGAAGTTGAGTGTAATTTGGTAATATGGTTATGCTAGCAAGAATTAACATATTCCTATGATTTGAAACTTGCCAAATTAAAGTAGAATCAATTGTTCACATCACAAAACAAATTCAATGCAAGTAAGCATATTATAGTAGGAAAATACTTTTACTGTTTTTGAAATGTATTCAGTTTAAACATCTATAGATGGAATCATTCAGTTAAATGCCATATGTAATACACAATTGGGCGATCATGACTCTTTCGATTCATGACTGACGAGGCAGGAGATTATTTCCGAAGTCTTCTTCTCTTGTGTGCCGTGTACCTTTGGGATGTAGGCGATCATGGCTCTCCGACTCTTTCTCTCCCTTATAGCTTGTCTTTCTGTTATTTTTCCTAAACCCTGTACTTCTAACCATTTGCTCAAGACCATCCTGTATGTTACGCTCTGCTTTCCTCTCTCTCTCTCTCTCTCTCTCTCTATTTTCCACAATCTGTCTTGTGAGTATCAGATTTTCCAAGCTTTCCTTCTTTATTACGCGCTTCATAAATTCAACTGCTTCTTTCTGATATTAATTATGTTTCCTTTTTCTTTCCATTCTCTCGCAATAGGTTGCCGTTTCTTTCTGTGGTAGAATGTGTGCCATCCAGGGCTATATCACCTCTCTGGCCTGTTATTTAACCCATAGATGGAGAAGAGATACATTCATACCATCTTCAAATGTGTTTGAACGTAACGAAATCGACGAAAACACAGTATCAAATTTAGTAAAAAGAACATTGTTAGAGTAAAAGTATAAAATTTTCTAAAATATTAAACTTTGTAGGCGGAACTCCGGTTCCACATTTAATAAGATTTCATTGAATTGATCACGGTAGAAAATTTAGTAACATTTTGTATGTGTAATAACGAGACGAAATTATCAAAAAAGTACAGGATGAGGTATATCACAATATTTAGTAATAAAAAATATATAGGCGTTATCATAGCTCTAAAATTAGAAAATTTATCATCGGAATGGTGGAATGAAATTAAATAAAAAACATTATAGGTGTCGCCACAAAGCAAATTTAGTAAAATTTATAGGCATTAACGCAATTCTGAATATAGAAAATTTATAGCTGGAATGAGGACATCTAATTATTAAACTTTATAGGTGTCGCCACAAAGCAAATTTAGTAAAATTTATAGGGGTTAACGCAATTCCGAATATAAAAAAATTATAGCTGGAATGAGGACATCAAATTAATAAAACTTTAGAGTTACGGCCGCAAAGCAAATTTAGTAAAATTTATAGGGGTTAACGCAATTCCGAATAAAGAAAATTTATAGCTGGAATGAGGACATATGATTATTAAACTTTATAGGTGTAGCCACAAAGCAAATTTAGTAAAATTTATAGGGGTTAACGCAATGCCGAATATAGAAAATTTATAGCTGGAATGAGGATATCAAATTAATAAAACTTTATAGGTATAGCCACGAGGCAAATTTAGTAAGATTTATAGGCGTTAACACAATTTCGAATATAGAAAACTCATAGGCGGAATGATGAAATCAAAATAATAAAACATTATAGGTGTAGTGACACGGGGAATTTTGTAAAAAAAAAATGTAGTTGGAATTACAGTATTTGTTTAAAAAATATTAATAAATTTACATCATAAAATATAGTAACAAATCCATGGGTACATTTATATCACCAAATTTATTAAGAAACTGAAGTAAGGATATGTTTGACAGTAAACTATTGACGATGGGTTGGCTCTTGATCACCTGATCTACTGCTAGGCACGTCACTTTTCGATGTTTTATAACGGCCTGTGTTCTATGCACTTGAGTATCTTTGAGAAAATTTCACTTGCTCAACCAATTTATCGTGTGGGACATTCTCCCATGGAAGCATACGAGAAAAATGTTACAGAAAAATAAACAAAAATGACAATACTATTCTGCACTTGAAGAGAGGTACTAAATAGTTCTTGGACGAACCAAGAAGGCCTTCAGAAAAAATTGTGATGTGTGCTAATTTGGTTAGGTGATGGGAAATCGGTACTGGTGAGACCTTTTCAGCAACACTTCCTAATTGGCCTGTGGGTCAGCTGAAATGTCAATAGTGAATAGTCGCTCGAGAATATATTTTCTATGGTGAAGTTGCGAAAAACAGATAATGAATATTGACCAGCAGACAGTTTATGTCGAATTGATAAGGCGAAATGGCAAAGGACAGTTCTGAAGAAGACACAAAGTAGCTGCAGGTCATAAAGACAGGACCGGAGTCACTAAAGTAGCAAAAACCCCTGAGAAAAGGTCATTGAAATGGAGACAATATAGATATATCCCAATCTTAGAGACATTCATGTGACGAACGTCTTTGCAAAAAGAAAAAAAAAATAGATAGGACTTATTTAATAATTCAAAAAGTAAGCGTTACAGAAAAGATCTTTCTTTTCAATGAGTACTGAACGAATAATTTAAATAAATTTATTACTTGATTTAAGAATATGAAGCGATGTTTTAGCTGTGCATGTTTCTGGTTTAATTGATTATATAAGTTTCAGTATATGTGAAACTTAATGTTTTATATATGATTCGGTACATGTTGACTTTTCCCGCCAAAGCAAGACAATAAAGCCATTAATAAGCAAGTGTTTACAGAGAATTAAATAAACTGAGAAAGCGGTATTGAGGAGAAAGATCAATAAAAGAACATAAGTAAAATAGGCAGCATATGAAGATTGGCGTTTCAATTAAATTTTTGAAGACTCTAGTTTATATGCAAGCAAGAATCCTAAGGACTGTTTCACAATTCTCTTTAAATTCTTGGGATAAAACTATCAGAATAGAACCTACGATTATAGCTAGCAATTTCGACAGTAAAATGATAAAACAAAGTTGTCAATCTATTACTACGCTTAAAGTTGATGTAGTAAAGAAGAAAGCACTATTTACACTATTTGCATTATTCAGACTATTCTCCTCACCTTTGTTGCCACATTTATCACAACGTTTCGGCCGTTGTACGCTCCGGCCTTCTTCAGGTGTTTGGAATGTCGAACTGAACCCTTTATTTCGTCCACTGGGGTAGACTGTTCTATTTCCACGTGCCATGTCTAATGGATGTTAAGTTATCAGTTATTGCCTGTTAATTCATATTGCCGTGTTCTCCACTGCCTTAACCAGGTATTGAACTCAACACTTTGGGGCGTGTCACTGGATTTAAACAACGCCATTTTCTACAGTGCCATGCGTCCTTAAAGACATCTGTATATGATTTTCTGGGATTTATAAGATTAATGTGTTTAGCAACCATTTTTACCTGTGCTCGTATTGCAATTTTTTTGTTCTTGTTACTGCATGTTTATTTTTTTACCAGAGCTCATATTGCAATTTTCGTTGTTATTATAGTCCGAATAATTTAAATAGTGTACACATAATACCTCATCTCAGAAATATAAACAGATACTAACGCAATATTTGTTTTGAATAGTACAAAAATGTGGCACAAGGCCAAAAGTGGAAATCTGCTCTTCAATCTTAAACTTAGCTCGCCACAATTACTGACCCAATCATACCACAGTATTCTATGCACCGACACACAACATTCTTATTACATTCAGTATAATATCTCAAAGTCTCTATCTAGTCCTAGCTATTTCCCATATGTACAATTTGTCTGTGGGAGTGGGGGGGGAATTACAACATTTATGAATGAAACCACAATGAATATTTAAAGTCATAATAATTCGACATTGCATGGAGTATTGCTGCCATAGATGGTCTGGTGCCCCTTATGTTTATCTCAAGGTTCTTGATAAGATCCAGAGACGGATATGCAACGTAATTGGCCCTGATCTGGCATATCGTCTCTCATCGCTCTCTCACGGACGTGCCGTTGCCCCCCTCTGTCATTTTTTACAAATACTTTCATGGTAACTGCTCCGAGGAGCTGCTTTCGCTGGTTCCCAAACTTCATGAATTTAAGCGTTCTACTAGGCTGGCAACTCGTTCACACCCTTTCACTATCGAAACTGTTAAATATAGTCATCTCTTCTACTTCAATAGCTTCATGTTTCGCACCTCTCGCCTGTGGAACTTCCTCCCATTTTCCTGTTTCACTGATACCTATAATCTTCAACTATTCAAATGTAATGTCAATCGACGTCTCCAGATGCCCTGATCTATCCCCTATACTTCTCTTCATCTTTTCCTCTATCACTCCTATTTGCTCTAGCTCCAACTCTCTGTAACCCCTTTGAGTGCTAGTGGCTTCCCGCCTTGCTTGGGGTGAAACGCTTAAAAAGAAATTAATAAGCATGAGAATATTTATAGTAAAGACATGTTGAATTCGAGGTGACAGGTCAGATTAGATAACATTACAGATTCTTCGTTGGATTTTAAAAAATCTCCAGATACACTAGCATAGATGTGGCAACACTATTAAATGCAAGGGCGAATGTTCAACTTATAAAAGGAGCAAGATATATTCTGTCGAGAAAAAATGTCTAATAAGACACAATGAACAAATTTTCTTACCAGTAAACTAAGCAATTGATTCGATAAAGTATTAAATGTCTGAATGTCTGACTAAAATGATGAATTTGATGCTGTTCGGCAATGGTATTACTAATGATGTAACCAGAATAAATACGGTTGATTTAATTAATGAGTACAGCCCTGGAAAATAGAAGTAAATCGAATACCTCTTTCAGTATTTTGAATTTCGTAATCCACTGTACCTTTCTCAAATGAACTACTCTTAAAAAAAGGAGTGCGAATGGAAAAAAAAAACTTTCTTTGTTTTGCTGATTCTTAATTTAATATTTTCGAGAAAATGTCTCATTTCTCATTAAGAAGTGAAATACAACTTTGAAGTTATTAGGTTTGTAAATATTTATTTTGCAAGTAATAAGCATAAAAGAAAATATCGAATTCATTCTTGTCATTCAACATTATTAAAAACTGTACACGGACGACGACACATGTTCACACACAGCTATATATTAATAGGAAATAATTTAAACTGTGTGTCTTTTTAAAAATACTAACCGGACGCTTAGATTCAGAAACAGGGTTTAAACTTCTCGGACATATCATGAGGAAAGAGGGCTTGGAAAATTTTACGTCCATATAGCATAATGAAGACAAAGGAAACAAGAAAATAGCCGGTAATTTACTTAACGAGCTTACGTGAATGGATGCAAGAACAGAGATTGGTGGAATAATAAAAAAGCCAATTATTGCTAAGGGTTACAGAGAATTGGCAATTTTAGACATCCATGATAACCTAAGTCCTGCGTAAGAAACAGAACATATATAGAATTGTAGATGCAATTTGTATGCATCTAGAATTTACCTCAAGAAAAATGAAAGTTTTTACGCCTGTGCATATTTTTCTGATATGAATAGAATCAATAATTATATATATATATATATATATATATATATATATATATATATATAATTATTATTTATAAAAAAATTATAACATAAGTATGTTATAAAATCACTACAAAAATAGCCATTTTGTTTCAACACCCTCGGTGTCTTATCAAGTGATGATGTTGAAGATAAAATAAATGGTTTTAAAAGTTTCAGATTAATTAACGATCCTACACTAGGGGGAAACATTGTTACAAAAGCTAGAATAACCAATCAAAAACCAAGTATAGAAAGATTCAAAAGCTTGACAACGAAATCATGTTATAAGAGCTATTCAGATCTTTAAAATGCGGGTAATATTAAAAATAATTTATACTAACCAATAATTATAAAATTATATGATAAAATTTAATATTAAAATTAAAAACTGGCAATTTTAAAATCCAAATTTAATCACTATTAAGTTTAAAAACTACAAAATTATTGAGAAAAGAAAAAATACATATGTTATTCAATTTATTTCTTCGTTGAAATTACGTTCGACAAGACGCTACAATATATCCGGTCATTTGACAATACATGTATGTATATATTTTATTCTAAAGTGTGTGAATGTGGTCTTAAACTCACGCGCAAAACAACAAAAACACAATCAGATTATAATACATAAGCACCCAGACATATTTAGATATATATATACACACACACAAACACAAAAAAAAGAAAAAGAAAAGGCGACGAGGCAGGAACATCTCTACAACCCTTTATGAGAAAAGGAAACGGGGAAACCAACACCTATACACACACACAATTAAATGTGAATGCACTCTACATACACATAGACACCGATAAATACACGTACACACATCCACAGACAATGAACTAGACAATCAGATACCACAACAAATAAATATTTAAGATTTAAAGTATCATTAAATAAATGCTAACCACTTATTAAATTATAACTTAAGGGAGCAAATATACAAAGATAAAAATGGTTAAAAATAATATTATTTAATATATTAAAATGAAAATTCTAAAACCACAACTGTGGCCTAAGAAATAAACTATATCCAATTTCAAAATTTAATTACGTAATCCCAACTCAAAATAAATAAACAGTATTCGGAACTAGTATGGAGTAAGTCCTCCATTTGCTAGTTTCAGTGTTTGTATTCAATTTTTCGTGGATTTGGTCAAGTTATCAACAATCGTCTGAGCCATATTTTGCCACTCTTTTAGGAATGTTTCTTTAAGGGTTGCCACTGACGTGATATTGGTTATATGCTCTCGAACGTTTCGGTCAAGGTGTTCCTAAACGTGCTCTATTGGATTCATGTCAGGACGTTGGGTTATCCATGTCAGGACGTTGGGTTATCCATGTCAGTTACTTGATTCCTTGCGATTCCTTCCAGGCCTTTGCTACTTTGTTCGTATGACATGGCACTCTAACTTCTTGAAAGAGTTAGACATTCTTGTCAATCTGACTGATTTCATATAGTGGGAGTGGTCCTTTCTCTATTTGATAGTATTTTGAAACATTCAAATGATTGTCAACAAGAATCAGCTCAGATTTCCCGCCAAATCAGACAGCACCCCACACCAATTCTCCAATCCCTCCATGTTTCACGGCCGTCTGCAGACATTCAGTATTCCAAATCTCATTCTGATTTCTACAAACATAAACCTGTCTCGAATTCGAATACTGGCAGAATTTACTTTCATTTGCTCTAATTACAGACTGACAAAACTCACAATATTTGCTTTCGAATTCTCTCGTCCAGTCCATGCGACTGTTACAGTTAACTTCTGAAACCAAGGGATTCTTTCTTGTGACTCTTCTTTGATAGCCTAGCTCTTTCAGCGTCTTTCTCACTGCATATGGTTTCCATGTTGTTGCCGACATCTTTGATGATCTGACGACGGTTTCTCATGACTTCCCACTTCAGTACCCTTTTCATTCGTTAAGACACGATCCTTGGTCTTCTTGAACGTTGTTCCACACGACAATGTCCTTTTTTGTTAAATTTCTTGACACTATTATTAACCGTTTGAAGATTAACCTTGAAAAACCTAACAATTTCTCTATTTGACTTGGCACACTGATGCTATCCTATTATATACCCTCGTTGAAATTCCCCAATTTCCTTACTCTCAGAATCTTTCATTGCAAGATATAAGTCAACTATTTTTCATAGATGAGAGTAGCTAAATCCTAACAAGGTATTGTCTGAAGAAAAAGAAGAAACGTTATTACTCAAGCCAAAATTGCTGTAATCAAGGGTGGCTAAAAACTTATCATCGCCCACTGAATATACATATATATATATATATATATATATATATATATATATATATATATATATATATATATATATATTACAATTATTATTTACAATTTATTATAAACTATTACATTAGAACATGTAAGTTCACGCGACAAAAATGCATATTTGTTTCGACGTCCAAAGACATTTCGTCAGGTGGCTAACAATGGTGGTGATACACAATTTTATTTAAAAAGGCAATTTATGAAACCTCAATTTATTGATTTTTTTAAAAATTTTATTTCTTTTTTATTTTAATTTGTTTTTTCACTCTTTTCCTTCTATGGAATGAATAATCTTTTTTAAATATATATTTGTTTCATTGCCTTCTATGGAAAATTTTCAAAAATGTAAAAAGAAGTGAAGTTTCATAAATTGTATTTTGAAATAAAATCGTGGACGAGGAAACAAATATGCATTTTTGTCGTAGTAACTTGCATGTTCCAATGTAAATCTTTATAATACACACACACACACACATATACATACATATATATATATATATATATATATATATATATATATATATATATATATATATATATATAACAGACCTCCGACGGATTTTGCTTCAGTTTTGGTCAATGTTTTGATAATTGTCTATTGTTTTACAAATAAAAAAAATATCGTTACACTATAAAAATGAAACAAAAACAAGTGAAGATTGCAAAAAAAAAAAAAAGTCATCGAAACAAACATTTTTTTTCTTTAATAAATTACTGGGAAGAGGAGATATAAAAAGAAAGTTGAAGACATTAGTTTTACAAAACAACGAAACAAATAATACAAGAAACGAATCTTTTCTCTGACCTTTAATAAAAACTTAAATTAAAAACAGATGCTTTTCGAAACAGGTAAACATTAAATCAATATAAAGAAGAATGTTAAGTTTACCACATAAACAGGATTCTACCTGATAAAATTTCAACAATGTTCTTCAAAATGCAACTGCGTAGATTCTCGAGATTTTTTTAAAAAAATGACTTTCTGTTAAACAACATATGAATTCAGTTTTATGCCACCAGAAAATTCGTAATCACCATTTAAAATGATGTCTGAATAAAAAAAATAAAATGTATGTAATTTATTAAGGCGCTGAAGCATTGCTAGATTCATGATCTACGAATCTCCCCCTGTTTAATATACGACAGGGCCATTTTTTATTTGTTTCCCGTTCTTACGAAATTAGAGGTAAAAAGCGTGGGGTACGAATCTATGCCAAGAAGTAACGGATGAAATAAGCTACCATAATACTTGTCTTCACTTCCACTTTGGTAGTAATACGATTTTGTATTGTTTCTAGCTCAACTGAGTCCCACAAATAATAATCAAGAGGATTGCAATCTATGGAGTTAGGTGGCCAGATATAAAGTGTCATGCGGTCGCAGAAATTGTCTGACAGCCATGGCTAAATTGTCTTTTGCTTCTGTGGCATTGGTGCAGAGTCCTGTTGCCAGATATATGGTTTCTAGCAGACACCCCCTTGATTCAGCACTACTTCCTCGAGGCACTTGCTGTAGGCCTCTCTGTTGAGTTTGAGGCACAGTGGGAAGATGAATAGAGGCATAAATTCGCAATCACTAATGGTGACTCCAAAAACCATCGTAATCACCATTAAACTCATCAAACTCGATCTAAATTCTCTGCACTGTCCAGTGATTGACACGCAAAAACATTGAAGTTTTCGTATTGGAGCTTCCGGTGCGAATGCCAAGCAATGCAGGGTGCCGTTTACAAATTTCTGGCGGATTGAAATGCTTCATGGTGCTCTTTTTTCTCAGGGTCGGTGGGCAATTGACCCTACTATAATGTGCAGTCGACAAAATAAAAACAAACAACACAATATATATATATAGATTTACACAAAAAGTTCTTTTTAGAAAGCACATATACATGTAATATAAAAATATCTTACATATAATTGTATATATATATTGAAAATACGTATATATATATATATATATATATATATATATATATATATATATATATATATTAAGACATTTTTATGCTTAAACGTTATTTTTTCTTTTTACAGATACAAATATTTACGTAAATGGTCTGTTTATAATATAATATAAAAATAGCTTAAAAATAATTGTCGGACTTTGTTCATTTCATAATGTATCTCTCTCTCTCTCTCTCTCTCTCTCTCTATATATATATATATATATATATATATATATATATATATATATATATATATATATGCCATTGTGTGTGTGTTAATATCTTCCTATTTTTTTTATATATCTATCTATCTCAGTCTTCTGATATCTATCTATCTATCTATCTATCTATATATATATATATATATATATATATATATATATATATATATATATATACTTGCTGGTCCGGAAGTCTTGTCACCCTCCCGTCTCTTCTAAACTGAAGGAATTCGTGCATCTGAAATAGTAAATTACATGATGCATGGGTGATAAGATTTTCGGACCATCCAATATATATATATATATATATATATATATATATATATATATATATATAATACAGAAAATGTCTCTCTCTCTCAGTAGGTTAATTAGCATGCACCTATGCTTTTCTCTCATTTGCATTCATTAATCATTTATCATGCTGTTTGCTGCCGAATTATAATCCAGTCCTGCGAAAGAGTAGGACATTTGACGCCTCTCTCATTCTTTGGGGAAGCAATTAAGGTAATGATGGTTGGCAGCTAAATTAGCTTCATCTGCTTTCATTTTTCTATCAATCACATCATCAAAGAACAAAAGATGGAGGCGGAATTCTTGCCAAGACCTGCATCTGCCACGAACTTTTCATTCTCGTTGGCATTCACTTCAAGTCATTCAATTTTGATGATTTTGTCATTTTTTATATAATCAACACGGCAGTAACTAAGCAACACCTTTAAATTAATTGAATATGTTAATGAATACAGACATTTTCAGAATAAGTCCATAAAAACTACACGTAAGAATGTGAAAACAGCATAAAATGGATCTTGACGTAAAATCGATTCAGTGAATTTAGTTCTATTTGAGATGAAATCATTGCCTTTGTTGATTGTTTCATTAAGACACCGTTTCAATCTCATTACTGTTTGGTTTTCCTCATGTGTAGTTTTATAATTTCGAACCTTTTTTTGGAATGAGTATATGTTTCTTCCACCCTGCGTGTTATATTTTCTGCTTTTGTTTGCGAATTCTCGAAATTGTATTCACCTGACTTCCGTTTTGAACTTGTGAAACTTTTGTTGAATGTGGTACTTTCATTTTTAGAGAATATTTTTTGTTCTTTTTAATTAGTAGTTTTATAGTCGTTTTCAAACAGAGCTTAGATGTGGCACAAAGCGAAAAGTATGACGTACCCAGAGTAGATCGTATTCCCTATTTAGTTATAACTGATCTATTGTAACAAGCTTGCTAACAATTACACCCCGTTGAATTGTCCCAAATTAGTGGTTTTATGTATTTTTATGTAATTCATATGAATGCTTCGCCGATTCTAGTGTGTGTCAATTCATTCAACCATTTTATTCCTCATTGTTTTTACTCAAATATTACTTTGAATCCTGTCCTTGTCAATCAGTTATGTACCATGCGTGATACACACTTAGGCGATCATGTATCTTTCAGTACATGACTGACGAGGCAGATTTATCCCGCAGTATTTTCTGCGGTAAATCAGTTGCTATCCAAGTCCTGATATTTATCCATAGCTAGGGGGAGAAGAATAGGATTCATACCTTTCCCAAGTGTATTACCACGTAAGTGAATGTAATGGATTCGACTGCAATTCGAACTCGGCTCTCCGATTCTTCAATCCGAGCCGCTATCTATTACTCCATATTAAAATTACTCCACAGTGCCTCTTCCCTGTCTGCAGATTTTCTTAAAAATATGTGATCTGTCCAGAAAGTATACAGCCATTTAAAATTAACGGAAAATGAGTAATGTCACATTATTCTTTTTCATAATACTCTCCTTGGGATTTCAAACACTAATGCTATGATCACCTCTAATCTACAAGACAGCAAAGTCTTTGTCCAGGATCGTCCTCAGTTGCTACGCCACATTTTCTTCATTCTCTAAGGCGATTTTAGCTTGGGATAAGTCAGAAAGTTGCTGGGAGATAAATCCGGAAAATAGTTCAGTTGTCAGACGTGTCTGATGTGATGTTTGGCTAAAATATATTCGAGTAATATGAACAATTACTTTGTGCCAGCATTGTGAAAACAATAATCGTAGAACACATAATCTTAGGGGAAAAAAAAGCTTTCACTGTCAATTTCAGAAGCCCATGAAATGTGTCTTGCTATGTAAGTCAGATGATCGGTATTTACGCAAGACCTCCCCAGTAGCACAAGGTCGAATTTTTAAAGTGGGGCGATTCCTAACCCGTAGGCTAGGACAAAAATTGCTCGATGACCCCTCCCCAGACGAGACTCTGCCAAAGGACAGAGCATCGTCTGGGGAGGTAGACAGCTACAGGACAAAGACTGCCTATAGTCTTCTGTCGCGTACATATTTGAGTTACACTTATTTAACTGGCAGCCAAGACCGTACTACCATTTGTCAATATATTGAAAATGTTCCGATACACCCCGTTTTACTTTAATAATTAAAGTTATTTTTCTTTATTTGTGACAAATGATTTGTCGGTTTGGACGGAATTGAGATTTATCAATGCAACGCTAAAGCAATCGTTGATTTTGACTGAAATTGAAAGCCGGTTGATTTCCCGATAACTTTTATCCGTGACCGGCAGCGCCCTCTCAGTTCGTGTCATTTACACGTTTTGATTATTTCAAAAGATCTTTGGTCGACACTTATTGATTCTGTTTGTTCTTCAGATCGACATCTGACAAATGCAACATTTGTATAACTGTGTAATTTATATACTTGCGGCTTAAGAAGTAAACTGACGGAAAATAAAATTTCATTGTTCTGAATATGTGTTTCTATTTACTCAAGATTAAACGTATAGTTAACAGTTGTGGATTCCGGGATGAAATCCGGTGCCAATAAATAACAAACGCCAAGAATGAATATCGGAAAATAATGTATTAACGTAATAATACAAACTGATAAAGCAGGTTAGTAGTTCCAGGAATACGGGTTAGTAGCAAAATATATATACAGTCTTTTGTATTGAAGTATCGCTGTATGACTTCTTACTGAGTCTACGTGCTTGCTCACTGTGACTCTTGATCTCTCTTCCGGTCTTGCTCTCCTTCTTCGGTTTTTTTCTGGTCTTCACGTAGCAGTAGTATATGTATATACTGGGTGAGTCCATTTGTGTAAAAAGGGGAGAACCTCTCAAGCTTAACGATCACATAATTAGAGAAAATAATCACTCATAGCGATCAATTAGTTCACAGGTTCCGAAATGAAAAGAGCTTTAAAAAGTGCTCAATGATCATTAATATATTACATACTAGCAGCAAAACCAGTCTTCGACCAGGTTATTTCATTAGTGGGCATTTTTGCCATTCAGTTGGAGCAGTTTAAGTTTAAAGCCAGTGCACCAGACAATCAATATTAGTTACAGCAATTGGGTACAGCTAAGGCACATCCCATATGAGGGGGGGGGTTAACAATTTGAATGGTGGGAGGCTCCTGAAAAGGGCCGTTTTTGCATTCTCAATCTTGCAAGGAAGGAGCGTCTTCCATGGTCCGTCATAATAATAATATACGATAATTTTTATTTATAATAGGATTTTTTTTTTTTCACATAATTCAAATAATATTTTGCGGTAGATTTCAACTATCTAAATTGAGTGTACGCTGCTTTTTACAGACATTAAATTAGTGTTAAATGTCAGTTTTTTCGATTTTTCAACTTCAAGGTTGTAATTTTTTCCAGACAATTATCATACAAAAACAATTTCATCGAAATCGGATGAAGACTGTGGAAACGCATAAACAACATCAGCCCTCTCTCTCTCTCTCTCTCTCTCTCTCACACACACACACACTCTCTCTCTCTCTCCCTCTCTCTCTCTTCCCCACATAAAAACACACACATTTTGAATATTATAGATAAAGAGATAAGCCTTGAGTTTTGAATCTGATCTGTACTCTCGCATTTATACAAAACAACATATGGCAAATACCGTCCTGCGATACGTGATTACACGCTTCCTTTACCAGTTGAGTTTGGTCACCTCGAGGCGGCGTAATGGTAACCAAGCATGTCTTGCTAGAACAGTTATGATGAGTAGTGAGTTTCGTCCTCACTGAGTGACCCTTACTGTTGGCATTGTGCCGCATCAAAGCTACGAATGGAAAATCACTTTACCAGTTAACGTCTTGATAAACATATTGGGTTGCACAGACATCAAGATAATTGTAATTCAAATATTCCTTACATGGAAATATTCAGCATTCATTGACCGAGCAGCCAGTGCTAATGTCGGTTGAAATTTTTAAAATCTTTTTAATAAAACAATTTTTCAGGAAAAATAAATTTTCCAACTTCAGTAACCATTATCGATCTTTCCTGTATTTATGAGATACAGTTCTTTGTGTTTCCTTCTTTTTAATACAGTTCTTTGTGATTTTTTCTTTAATACAGTTTTTTGTGATTCCTTCCTTTTAATACAGTTCTTTGTGATTCCCTCTTTTTAATACAGTTCTTTGTGATTCCTTCTTTTTAATACAGTTCTTTGTGTTTCCTTCTTTTTAATACAGTTCTTTGTGATTCCTTCCTTTTAATACAGTTCTTTGTGATTCCCTCTTTTTAATACAGTTCTTTGTGATTCCTTCTTTTTAATACAGTTCTTTGTGATTTTTTCTTTTTAATACAGTTCTTTGTGATTTTTTCTTTTTGATACAGTTCTTTGTGAGTCCTTCTTTTTGATACAGTTCTTTGTGATTTCTTCTTTTTTATAAAGTTCTTTGTGATTCATTTTTTAATACAATTCTTTGTGTTTCCTTCCTTTTAATACATTTCTTTGTTATTCCTTCTTTTTGATACAGTTTTTTTGTGATTCCCTCTTTTTAATACAATTCTTTGTGTTTCCTTCTTTTAATACATTCTTTGTGTTCTTTTTAATACAGTTCTTTTTTTAATCCTTTAATTCAGTTCTTTACAGTTTCTTTTTTTTAATACAGTTCTTTGTGATTTTTTCTTTTTAATACAGTTCTTTGTGATTTTTTCTTTTTGATACAGTTCTTTGTGAGTCCTTCTTTTTGATACAGTTCTTTGTGTTTCCTTCTATTTCATACAGTTCTTTGTGATTTCTTCTTTTTTATAAAGTTCTTTGTGATTCAGACTTTTTGATACAGTTCTTTGTGTTTCCTTCCTTTTAATACATTTCTTTGTTATTCCTTCTTTTTGATACAGTTTTTTGTGATTCCCTCTTTTTAATACAATTCTTTGTGTTTCCTTCTTTTAATACAGTTCTTTGTGATTCCTTCCTTTTAATAGAGTTCTTTTTTATTCCTTCCTTTTAATAGAGTTCTTTCTCATTCCTTCTTTTTAATACAGTTCATTGTGATTCCTTCTTTTTGATAAAGTTGTTTGTGATTCCTTCTTTTTAATACAATTCTTTGTGATTCAGTCTTTTTAATACAGTTCTTTGTGATTCCTTCATTTTAATACAGTTCTTTGTGATTCCTTCATTTTAATACAGTTCTTTGTAATTCCTTCATTTTAATACAGTTCTTTGTGATTTCTTCTTTTTGATACAGTTCTTTGTAATTCCTTCTTTTTTATAAAGTTCTTTGTGATTCCGTCTTTTTAATACAGTTCTTTGTGATTCCTTCATTTTAATACAGTTCTTTGTGATTCCTTCATTTTAATACAGTTCTTTGTGATTCCTTCATTTTAATACAGTTCTTTGTGATTTCTTCTTTTTGATACAGTTCTTTGTAATTCCTTCTTTTTTATAAAGTTCTTTGTGATTCCGTCTTTTTAATACAGTTCTTTGTGTTTCCTTCCTTTTAATACATTTCTTTGTGATTCCTTCTTTTTGAAACAGTTCTTTGTGATTCCTTCTTTTTGATACAGTCGTTGTGATTCCTTGCTTTTAATACAGTTCTTTGTGATTTCTTCTTTTTGATACAGTTCTTTGTGGTTCCGTAGCGACGTTCAATGTAGGGTGGTCCTTGCTAAGACCTACAGGTGTCTTTTACTGGAAATCCCTTTTAATCGTTGATTTGAAAATACATTTGTATACAACTGACAGTTTAGGTATTATTGATTTGCTTTTGCGACCTAGACATCGATGTTGGTAAACTAACCTATCTTTTATTACATTCCAGACAGATTCAGCGCTGAGTTGACGAAGGAGTATTATCTGTAATATTCTAGAAGTTTTAAGATCTTTCGAGAAGTTTCTAAAAGTTTCAAGAATTTCTAGAACACAATGACAACATAAATGGCAGTATAAATACGGGGAACGTAAGCTAAGCATATCAGTTTACTTTTAGCTGTCCAAATACATATTAGACATCGTTGATTGATGCATTCGTTACAGATGGAATCAAGAGGTTGTAAGCATCCGCCAAATGCATTTTGCTATGACTGTGGCAAATTTATGAAGACAAGAGCAAAAAAATACTCTGTGGAATCATCTGCTAAAATGTCTGAGGCCTATAAGGGATATTTCGGCATGCATGTCGGAGATAAAATCAAACGCTGGACGCCTCATTTAATCTGCGAGCTTAGCTAAAGTATTTTCGAAGATAAGATGTAAAGTTTTGCTTCTTTAGATAGAGAAATTTTCAAGTGTCAAAAGTTTGAATTTTTTATTATTTTATTTTTATTTTTTTAAACAGGGAGCGGAATTCAATGTGGGAAAGAACAACATTAGATGGGAACCATTTTGTATTTGTCTATATTTCTGAGATGAACTTTATGTACACTATTTACCTTGTTCGGACTATTGTCCTCCTCTTTGTTACCATATTTATCACAACGTTTTGACCGTTGTACACTCCGGCCTTCTTCAGTTGGATGAAATGTAGAACTGAACCCTATATTTTCGTTAGTTAGATCCAGTGACAGGACCCAGAGAGTGTGAGTTCAATACCTGGTTAAAGCAGTGGAGAACTTGGAGAGGGGAAATAACAGGAGACATCTGATAACTGACATCCATTAGACATGGTACGTGGAACTAGAACAATCTAATCCAGCGAGCGAAATAAAGGATTCAGTTCGACATTCCAATCACCTGAAGAAGGCCGGAGCGTACATTGGCCAAAACGTTGTGATAAATATGGCAATAAAGATGAGAACAATAGTCCGAATAATGTAAAAAGGAACCGTTTTATAGGAGTATTGTCTCCTTCACTGCGCTTAAAATTGGGCCTTATGAAATACTTTATTACAGATTTAGATAAGGAGTCAAGTACCTTAAATACTTCTTTCTTAAGCTGTCTCTAGCGGGTTCTTCGTCAGACCAGAAATAAAGAGTGCAAGTAACCCCTCCCCCGCGCACAAAAAATTCAGTAGGACGGTGGAATCACCGTAGAAATATCTGTGTCACAGTTGTTCTTAGCATCCTGAGGAATCACAAGTCTAAAACTACGTGAAGCTTGTCGAGGCTACGGCGAAATGGGCCGTAGTTCCACATCGGACCGCGTGGGGCAGTTGATAGATAATCTGCAGTGTAAACATGTCCTTGGACCTTATCTTGGTAAATTCAAGAAGTAAAAGGGAGTTTACTCAGTGGCGCAAAGCAAGTGCTTCCACCGGGTTATACTAGACTTTGAACACCGTTAACAAAGATCGTCTATCATAAACATGATGGGAGACTATATTTGCGGGCTGATTCGTGAAAGCAATTTACAGTATACGCTTAAAGTGCGAAAAGCTACGCACTTCTAAATTTTTCTGGTCTCTCTTCTGTAATCCTCAAATATATAAATCCCACTTTTGAATCCTACGTCATTTTGTTCCTACCTGACGTGAACAAGAATTTTCGCCTTCGTCGGGTTTCACGATTATATTATAAAGTAATATCGTTATCCTTGTCACAAAAGCAAAGATTGGAGGAAGTATTAGCAAGTTTTCTTACCCTCTACGCATAAACAAAGAGGAAATAAGAGCTGCTATCTAAGGACAAAGATCATGTTAGTCAGCGTAATCTATATACAGTGTGAACAGTGTGCCGAGTGTCACTGCTGGTCTTCTAATGCATTTACGGACGTCCAGAAACCTGTATAAAAATGCAAGTATTTACATTTGAAACGACGATGTCGTGGGAAACGAAGATAACCGACGCGTAGCTAACAACATACCTTAGCAATTTTCTGAAATAATTATTCGGTGTTTGTGCGATCCACAATATAACCCCTTTCAAACGTTCCTGTTTGGAGCTTGTGTTTGTTTCCATGACATCAAATCGACTTTTTTTTAAAAATCAAATTAACCTTATTGTAACATGCGTTACTTTCTACATTTCAGACATAAACGGCGAATGATATGTGGGTATATTATTATTCTTCACTCTGCTGCCCCTTACCCACAGACGAAGGTTGTAAGCCTGTTGAGACTGTCATTATTTCTATGGCAAATGTTCAGATAAGATCCATTCTTTAGTTCAGCTAGGTTAAACATCTAGAGTCAGGAAATCACATGCTCCTTCCACAGAGTCGAATCACCTTAATTTCCTCTGCACAACTATCAGAAAACATTTCCACTTCGAGAGTTATTTCGTAAGAATTGACATTTGTCGAGTTAACCCCCATTCCCATCGCTATTTCCGTGGACACGATCATCTTAACTAGTTCAAGTCAAGTGTCAAAAAGTATCTGTCATTATCCTCATAAACTGGCCTTTCATTCATATCACTCACCTCATTCATCAATATCATTTTAGCAGTAAATCTCTACCTTGATTGGCTCTCGAGGCACGAATTATGAGAAATTATATACAATATATATCGCTGATGAGTTTTTCCCCTGGAGCCCCGAATACAGGAATTTAAGGGTGCCAACTGTTTACTGAAATAGCTAAATGAAACAGCCACTTCTACGCTGTCTCTTTTCTCGCATTTTCCGCCTATGGAACTCCTTTCTATTTACTCGATTTCCTAAGTATAATTTTCAAAGAATTTAAATGCAACGTCAGTCGCCATGTTCTATATTGTTGAATCCCGTTCATCTTTCGTCTTTGCTCAGTCCCCGTGTAATATCGGGGTATCTGTAGTTCTATGTCGTGCTATGGGTAGGTGTCCCAGCATGTATTTCCGGTGACAACCCTAAGGTACTTCTATCAGTTACGCATTGTAACCCCCTGCGCACCAGTGGCATTACAAGCTTCCTTGGGGTCATATGAATAAAAAAATAATAGGATAACTACAACCTCTTAGACTGTGAACACTGTACATAGATAAAAATAGTCGAATCTTTCAGGATGTTGCAGTTTTCTCCGTTTGAATATTTTCATCATTTTATGTTTTTGTCTGTAAAAATAAGAACAAAGACACAATGACCTATAGGGCGTTCGTCTGCCAATGGGGTCTGTAAAATGGTTTAGGTCGTGTTGGCACTTGAAACTATGCAGAAGTACTTTTAACTTTTAAAGACAGCAAGTACTTTATCATTCAACATATCGGTCGATGCTGAAAGATTGTCTAATGTCCTTTGCATGTTTTATATGTACTGAAGAAACCATCTCCACTTTTCAGATTTTCGTCTGATTATATATATATATATTATATATATATATATATATATATATATATATATATATATATATATACGGGGGTTATATCGGCAAGTTGCGGAAAACATATTTATCATTCATCGCTGTCGAGATCATTACTCATTTTTTGGCACAGAGATGCTCTTTTGTTTTGGTGTGTTGGTTAAACAGAAAAAAAAATCTTCCTTTCTTTCTTTGCCAAGTTTAGAAAGCTGTTGAAGTATCGGATTGAGACAGCACTGAACACATTTTGCCCATATCTGTGGAGTGGATTCTTACGGTGATATCGAAGCAGTTCATAATTATTCAGTGGCAGAAAACCTCTACACTTATGCAAGAATAATTAATATTTTGATGGGCAAAACATTTCTTTATCTGATAAAATAATCATATGTGTAACCATCTATATATCTAACATTTTGCC
Organism: Acanthosepion pharaonis; assembly: GCA_903632075.3. Taxonomy (NCBI): domain Eukaryota; kingdom Metazoa; phylum Mollusca; class Cephalopoda; order Sepiida; family Sepiidae; genus Acanthosepion; species Acanthosepion pharaonis. Next base: position 1,433,973 of record CAHIKZ030003337.1, on the reverse strand, counting down.
TGTCTGTTTATCTATCTATCTATCTATCTATCTATCTATCTATCTAGCTATCTATCTATCTAGAGAGAGAGAGAGAGATAGATAGATAGATAGATAGATAGATCTATATATTTCTATACATATATAGAGATAGATATATCTATATCTAGATAGATAGATCTCTCTCTCTATATATAGAGATAGATAGATAGATAGATAGATAGATAGATAGATAGATAGGAAGGAGAGTAAGTCGTAAATTATCCGCAATTTTGCCATCATATAACTTTAGGTATGTCACACTGCTTTCTGGTCATGCTTCCTTATAGTCGGTGTTATTTTGGTTTTAAGTTTCTTGTGCTGAGCTATTGGCCATCAATCTTTATACAGTGGAACTTCAATTTAACCGATTAATAGGGTGGGTCGTCTGTTAAAACCGTTTCTCCGTTAATGTTAAGGACTTATTTTCGTGGCCTAAAATATCCAATATGTTACAAAACTATTGTAAAGAAATGAGAATGCAATATATATGTATGTGTATTTTATTTTTAAGTTACTATATAATAAATTACACAGAAAGATAGAGAGAGAAAGATGCTGTATAAGTTACGTTTTAAATTTAGTTTGAAATAAAGTTTGAAAAGTTAAAAGCGGCTATTCGTGTCTGTTGATTGCCCCAGTAAACAACAGCAGTGAATTCTGGAGCTAACGGACTTTTCTGGTTACGCACGGGCGTTTTGAGTTCTTTTTCTGCTGATTTTGTCCGTTAAATCAGAAATCCATTGTTTGCGGGGCCGTTATTTCAAGCTTTTACTCTTTCTGTATATATATATATATATATATATATATATATATATATATATATATATGGATAGATAACTAGACTCGTTTGAAAAACCCTCGAATTTTTGATTTGCTAATCAAATCAATCTCGAGGGAAAAAAAGGTTTTAAAAAAAGAAAGAGCTACAAACATGAACTTCTGCCGACAAAAAAATCGCACAGATGCAAGTCTGAAACCCAAAGAAAAAACCCCGATACGAGTAAACAACTAACAAAAGAGCTCAATACAACCGTAGAGAAGACCTAGATACAACTAGTGAGCCAGGCAAACCTACCTAGGTTTCACCTAAACGGGTCGTCAGGGAAAGTTTGGCTCCCTGACGATCCGTTTAGGTGAAACCTAGGTAGGTTTGTCTGGCTCACTAGGTTTATCTATATATATATATATATATATATATATTTAGCGAGAGAGAGAGGGAAAGAGAGAGCGAGAGAGAGGAGAGAGAGGCAATAAAGTCACCAAGGCACAATGATTACTGAATGTGAAAATATGAGAAAAAGAAAAACATAATTGTTGTAACCTAGGAAAGGTTACTGAATAGAATAATCACATGAAGTTTGGTAATGGACGATAATACTTAGGACAAGAACAACACATATAAGATTCATCAGTGGCGCGTAGAATAATTAGTCTACTGCTAGAATTGAGTAA